>SNQJ01S0028123.1:94819-108338 GCA_010110895.2 Picea sitchensis | reverse complement strand
TTTGCTGGGTTTTCTTCCCCTAGAGGGTTTCCCAGGATAAATGCTATGTCTCTTGTGAATGTGTATTTCTTAGTGATCTTGTTCTTATGTTGCTCTTATCTATTGAAATGCAAAGAACTATAATAATGGCATAAACATTAACACATTTTTTTTGGGACCCCCTGACCTAGGCCTTAAATCATACTTTTTTTGGGGTTGACATTGAAAAACTTCATCTCCCTTTCTGTCATCATCAAACAAGTTTGAAAGTTGAGAAATTTCATATTCTCACTGGGTTAAGTGTCTAGGATAGAGGTCAATTTCATTAAAAAGGATTGCAGATTCATCTCCAATGCCATTACTTTCCTCCATATTTTCAACCTCATTGTTCTGAAAAGGGGGTACAATCCTTTGATCTTTAACATTCCTTCTTCTTCTCTGCATGATTTGAGGGTCATTATTAGGTCTCCTAAACTGATCATGGTACCTGTTTGTAGCATCATGATAAGGCCTGTTTGGATGCTTGGATTCCCATTTTAATTTAGCTATCTCTGAATTCAAAGCCTTCAATGTTATGGTCATGTCATCAAGTTTTGGGTTAGATTCTACTGGGTTAGAAGAAGAAGAAGGAACCTCTTCTTTCTATTTCTTTTTGTCCCTGTCAAATTTGGTCTTTAATTTTTCTGATGCTATAATATTAGACTCGACCTCAAGGGATGCCTCTTGCATAGATAACAAAGTGGTGGACCTTCTCTCCCTTAACATGAGAGAAAATTCAGCATTTGCAAATGTGATATTGGCTGAAGTTTCTGTTAGCTTAATCTCATCAGGGATTTTGTTGTACATCTTATTAAACCTCTTAGTGGAATTTGACACAGAATCATCATTCTTCCTTCTTAAATCCCAAAACTCAGTGATGTAGTACAAGTAATCCCTCTTATCTCCCCATTGTTTTAGAAAGGATTCATCTAATGCCTCAATACCTGCAACGGAGTCCGGGGGAAGACCACGAAACCACTTCCTTACCTCTCCATCCAGGATTTGCACAAATAACCTCATTCAAACATCTACATGTTCAATGTTAAAATTGTCTGCAAATCAGTAAAAGGATACAAAATGTTCCTCAATAATGACATCCCCTTCACCATTGTACCTAGGCAGATATTTCATGTAGTATTTTGTTGGAAATGAATTTATCTTTTGAGGCAACACTAATGGAGCATATATGGCTATAATGATGGATTCCATCGTGTTTAGACCATATTTGGGACAACTAGGATTTGAGGCGTAGGAGGAGATACTGGGGTGGTTGCTTTAAAAGATGATGAGGTAGAAGTTGAAGCAGGCGATATCTAAGGGATTATCACAAGGGGATTTAAAAAAATTATAATCTCATGCTGCTTCTTGTTGAGGGTAGGGGAAAACATTTTAGATGCAAGCCTGCCTTTGTATGGTAAGGGACGTCTCTGAGAAAGTGTAGATTTCCTTAGTTGTCTCTCTGGATCAAAAGTTGTTGTGTCACCATTAAGATCAGGGTTGGATTTTGAGGCTTTAGTATGCTCATAGTTTTATTTCTTGAATTCCTTCTTGGGAGCCATAGTTCCTTTAGTGGAGTCTCCAAGTGAAATATGGTGGTCAATTTTGTGCCTGATCTTTGTTCACCATCAAAGATCATATCTGATCATTGACGTTCTCCCAGGGAAAATTTTCTTCGTTACTCCATTCCCTGACAACGACGCCATAAGATATTGGTCCTATGGTCCACACCTGAAGCTAAGGGCAGAGCTAGGACACCTCAATTGTGGGAATGCTTGTTTTTTATAAGTTTGGCTTATTTGTTTCGATTTTCAACTGATAGATGAGGTTCAAGGGTAGGGGTCTAGTTGGACTATTTTACAATATTCACCACAATGTTTCCCTTAGCCAGTGACATGCATTCTAGTGTAGCAGATAAAAGATCTAATAGTAGAACAAAAACACTGACAAACATACAATTTTTCACTAATAACTAGAAAATTTAGATCTAACACATTGCATTAAACCTAAAACAATACTTGGAATACATTTCTCAACAGGTTGTAAGCACATTAGTTGAAAGAGAGAGAATATTTGCTTTGCAAAACATTCAACATGCATCCAAATAAGAAGGAAAGACAAGCAAGATTGAGAACGACAGTTTGCTCAACATAAATTATATCCACTGAGTAGAAAACTTTGTAGATATTACACTTCATAAGCCCAGTCTATATCCTGATAGCTTAATGCACCCAAAAAGATGAACCTTTTTACATTCTCATATTCTTCTATTTATCCACCAAAAGGGATTCGAGTACCTATCTCAGATATTAAATCCTAGGGTTAATCTCTTCATTACATTCAAATCTGTAGGTCTTAAACTTCACCATTCAATTATGATTACTATTCAAGAACATTTCTTTACATTGGGTGAAGTAGAGTTTAAATACTAGTTTGTGGGGATAACTTCCCCTTTCTGGGCTCACAACTTCGACCTAAAAAACATTATTTTTATCGAAAGGACATTTTATTACAACTGGTTGTAATATCTCAAACTAAAAGAAAAGTTTCTCTAACTGAAATTAGAGTCACCGCTAATAACTAAAGTGTAGGAGCTACACAAAAAAAGTCTTCAAAGGTTGGAACTTGTTGTTGAATTTGCATGGATCCACATGTATGCCACTAACTGGAGAAAGGCCTTCAACATTGGATCAAAACTTGCACAGGATTCATATTTTCTTACTTGTTGATAACACAGACTTAAATGATTTATTTTAGGAACATGCATGTCTTTTGGTGTTTTTTCTGTAATTTCTAATGTTTCATCTCAAGTGTTTGATTTTGTTGTTGGAACTCTTGAATCTGTTTCCTCATGCTATCATTCCGTTGTTTGAGGGTTTCCACCTGATGCTTAATTTCCTCCATGTCTTCAAGTTTAAGCTTGATCTCTGCTCCCACTTTGTTCCCATTTTTAAGTTCATGCTCTTCCTCAACAGGCCTATTGAGGTCAATGGAGAGATTATTTTTCATAGGTCTCATCTCATACCTAGGCTTCTTCTCAGGTTTGTCTTCAATGTTGTCTTTTACATGCTCATGAACTTTCAACATTTCCCTCCATGCCTTTGGTTTGGTCTCTTCTAAAACTTGCTTTGGGTCTGGACCCGTGTCTTCTAAATCTTGCTTTGGGTCTGGACCTATGGTCTACTATGTTTCCAAATCAACATGTTTAATATCTGAGCTTTTTCCCTTGTTGCGCTTCTTTCTGGTCTTTCCTATTGGAATTTGATTCAAAGTGTTGATGGCCATTTCTTCCATATTGGTAAACCCAGAGGGTTCTTCATCAATGTCTTGATATTCAATTACAATCGACTTCTTTTTTTGGAGTGATGTATCTTCCTTTGGCAGATAGGGCCCTTCTTTTTGCTGGTAGGGTTTTTTCTTTGGAATGTTGGGTGGATTTTGATGAACTTCCAGGGTCTGTGGAAATCCTAGCTTCTTGGGGAACTTCAATTTCCTACACTCATGGTTGCTGTTCAATTTCCTGTTCTGGATATTCATCCTCTAACCCTAGAGATACTAGAATTTCTTCCCAAGAAATTCCCAATTTACTGAGAGCATAAATAACTAGTATTTTTGTAAATCCCTGATGGTAGAGGCTTCTGTGAGCATTTTGTGGATAGTTCCAGACTCGTTTGGGCACCATGTTTAGGATTTTGAGAAGGTAGAATGGGTGATTCGTCTCCTTATCACCATTTAGATGCATGGGAAGTCTTAAATAGTAATGGATAATCGAAAACCTACCTTCTCAAGTGGTGTACCTCTATATTTTCGACAAGATGCCTCTCCCTTCTTCTCTAAGCCATTCGATTAGAATTCCNACTGAGAGCATAAATAACTAGTATTTTTGTAAATCCCTGATGGTAGAGGCTTCTGTGAGCATTTTGTGGATAGTTCCAGACTCGTTTGGGCACCATGTTTAGGATTTTGAGAAGGTAGAATGGGTGATTCGTCTCCTTATCACTATTTAGATGCATGGGAAGTCTTAAATAGTAATGGATAATCGAAAACCTACCTTCTCAAGTGGTGTACCTCTATATTTTCGACAAGATGCCTCTCCCTTCTTCTCTAAGCCATTCGATTAGAATTCCATTGCTCTAGTCTGGGCTCTGATGTTGTTCTACCAGGAACTTGTTTCACATCTCAACTGATAACTTCCCTTTCTTGAACCACCTCTCTCCATTGATAGGGAGAGCACATGCTTCTTATATAAAAAACTATGTTATATGGATGGTTATATCCCCAATTTGTGTCTGGAATCCATCAAATTTCTGTGCAAATATTAGAGCGATTTCTGTATGGTGTCCATTGAATACACATACAAAATCGAACCACTCGCCCCTGATGAAAATGTCTCTAATCTCTGGTATGGCCTCGAATAACTCGAGCCCTGTTGGCTCTGCCCTATTTAGCTACCAATGCTCTTGTGGTGGTATCATCGTGCCCTACCTTCCCTTTGTTGACAATGGTGGCCAAGACCATGCGCCACTCAGGGCTCGCTCAAAACCTGCAGAAGGAACCAATGTGCGTGATTTTGAGGGTAATAGGAACACATGAGCGTGGTTTGGGTGTCAATGGACTTTAATCAAACTTTAAAATATGTTTAAGTCATGAAAAATCATAAAAACAAAGTCTGTCTATTGCTTGCAAGAATGATGACATTCTTGCAATCAACACTTTTACACATGTAGGCTTAGGTTAACTCTTTTGTGATCCATCAATGATATAAAAGATGGTGATAGGACTTGTCCAAACTTGAATAAAGACCCGAATCAACCTTATAAAAAACAAAACAACTAATCATTAAGCACAAAAGGGATGAGATAAAACAAAATGACCTAACACACAATGAAGAAGAAAAACTAACTAAGAGCTAGGTTGATAGATGAATAGGATGGTTTGATGAGTAAAAGGAAGAGGTGTAGGCCTAGGATCTAACACACTCTAGGATTATTCATAGGCCAAGTGAATTAATGTTGTATCAAATAATCTTTTGAATTCTATATTTGATCATATAAAYGACACGTTGATGTTAAAAAAACCTAATCTCTTTCTAAGCATGAAAGTGTCAGGATGAAGAAAAAGGTCTTCTACTCGTACAATTCATGCTACACTAGTGGAAACTATTAATGGAGGATATCATTTAGAGTAGATTCTATGGTTGTTAAGTATTTGTGGGTAATAAATTTGCAATTTGTTCTGAAAAAATTACCAAAATATATTACCTAAATTCCATAGCTAACTCTTTCACTCTAAAGGTGGAAATGGTGATTGTAGTATTAAGGTTAGTCCTAGGGAATGTAGCTCCTCTGCTCTAAATGTTTGTTATGTAATATT
Organism: Picea sitchensis; assembly: GCA_010110895.2. Taxonomy (NCBI): domain Eukaryota; kingdom Viridiplantae; phylum Streptophyta; class Pinopsida; order Pinales; family Pinaceae; genus Picea; species Picea sitchensis. The sequence goes on along the minus strand of SNQJ01S0028123.1, from coordinate 102,950 downwards.
GTATCATAATGTGGCCTTGAAGATGAAAGATTTTCCAAGCCCAAATGATCATAATGAACCCATTAATAAGAATGAGTGTAATATGTGAGAATATCTATTTATATTTGTATAATACTTTAATTATTTTTCCCTCCATAATATTAAATAACTCTCTTTCTTACAACTATAATTAAGTCTCATTTGCAAGTAATTTTCAATTATGATTTCCTAATATTAATGACAATTGTAGGTTCACTAGAAAGCTTAATTTCTAAGCATCATAACAAAACTCTATGAACATATGAGTAAGATGAGAAAGGATTGCCTCACTATTGTAACTTATGGAACTAGAAGATGCACATAGAGGAGGGAAAATACACAATTCTATTAAAAAATACATTTTCTAGTTCCTAGAAGGTGGTGACCTTATATAGGGAAAATTAATACTACCCAAGATTGACAATTAATATGCAATTGACTTTTTCAAAAAGAGAATATTATTGCATAAATATTCATCTTTACCACATAAGCTATAAGTACACATATGCACTTGAATATGAAACTTAAGTATAAATAAACTAGACTATAGACTATTGTTATCTTCAAGAAGAAATCCTCTGTAAGTGTAAGAGGTTCTCATTATAGTAACTATTTGAGATCATCTATTGTGCATGGGTTGAAAATGATTCTATAGGAAGTTGGAGTTGATTAGGGGAGAATTTAATGACCACATGAATGCTATCATAGGGRCATATTATGGGTGGGGATATATACTTGGGCATTATATGGACGTAGTTTGCATTTTAACCCACTTACACCTCTCAACCATAGGTAAATAATGCATGGAAACCACACAAGCAAACAATTCCTAGTATGATAATTTATTACAATAAAGCAAGTACATATCACAATCTCATGACATCTATATTTCATCTAAACAACCACAACTAGGGGTATATATTCCTCCACAATTGACCATGAGTTTCCCCTTCCAACCATAATAAATGATCCTCTTATGTGAACAACATACCCATGAATGGAGAGCATGTCTTTCAGGGGAGTGTTTGTGCTCGAGTATTTTGATTGAAGTCAATAATGAAAATGAGATTTAGAAATTCCTATTAAAACCTAAATGATTTTTTAGAACTAACTACTAATGTGATTGCTTAGTCATTATAAATTACTTACTTATTATAATTTTCTCAAGAGAACATGGTACAATACTTTAATTTATGGAATAAGAAAACATGGAAAAAACTTTAGGAATAAGATGGACTTATATTAGATAATTCATGTTACGCGTTGTGAATATGGATAAATCATATCATGGCATGCCAGAGTTTCTTAAATAAATAATGTTTATAAATCTTCACTTGATGTTGAAATTTTAGGGAGAGCTAAAGATAGGGCTACTTGAGCCTCAATGGATATGATTTGAGTTAGGTGCCATAGAATCCGCAAAAGTAATATGGTATCATCAAAGGAATGCCAATAGTGTATGCTTAGATCCTTCACAAAATTAAGGCAAGATTACAAATACTATAGTGGAATTGTGTTATAAATATCGTAGCTTGATCAACATTTTTAGGGCCAAACAATTGAACAAATCACTTTATTATTAGAGAGACACCTTGACTTCTTACATCCTATTTAATGAGCAAAATTGGAATTAACTAAATAAACGTGAAAGACTCCTTGAGATTAAATATGTCTTTAAAAACACATATATATGAATAAAATCTAAATACATTGCAAAGGACCTCATGATTTGTGATCTAAAAAGTACACAATTCACTTATATAACTTATAAATATCATCACCTTGTTATTAAAATAAAATGTTATTATGTTTATGCATTCTATTATTTAATTTAGACAACTAAGGTATCTATAGACTTCTCAATCAAAAAAAATCCTTCAAATATGGACAACTAAAGAAAATATAGGATATATGTTGTGGATATCATGGTTTCTTATTTCAAATCTGACCTCTATGGGTGATTTAATAATCTCTTATCTTTAACTTTGTGATGCAGACCCCCCTTTTTCCCGTCGGGGCTGCTGACCTCCCGGTCAAGGAACGATCAAGGTACTGAGTCGAATCGACTCCTCGGGTCTCAAATGGGCTCCAAATCAACTTACACAGGTCCTTTCTCCAAATGCACTGGTCGTATGAGTCCCACGGGCCCTCTCCTGAGTGTTATTCAAACACTATTCGTATGAGACCCATGGGCCCTCTCCTGAGCACTATTCAAACTTCAACACCAAACGAGCGCTAGCTCTTCCTTGGCTAAGCTCCCTCCGTTACGTGACCATGGCTGTGACCACTCGCCTAACCAAAGGCGCGTCACGATTTCGCATTTCGGGCGTTTGCGTATGATCCAACTCTGATTCTTCGACTTCTGAAATCCCGATGTGGGCCCTAGCGCATGCTAGCTCCTCCCTTATCCTTCGACGATGTGACCCCTCACTATGACCTGGGCCCAACCTCTCGAGTACTTCGCGGTTTCACGTTTTGTGCCCCCGGAAGGTTTGTTTGCTCGTCCTCCCAATTTCCGAAACCCAAAATCTGGGCTCCACGCACGTCAGATCAATGGTCCAAAATCCATATGATCCGATGGTCCTGCTGTCTCCTTCGCGTTTCGGGACTTCGCGTTTCGCGAAGTTGGAGGATCGCTCACCTCCCTTCTCCCGATTCCCGTTTTCCCAAAAACTCCTCGCGTCAGATCAACGATTCTTAACTCTTCGTGATCCGAGGATCCAGATGGCCTCACAATTTCGGATTTCACAAGTGTTCACAACTCCTGCCTCTGGTTCCCCCGATTGCGAATTCAACGAAACCTTGATCTCTTGCCACGTGCCCCTTCTTGATGGACGGTTCCGATAGACTTCGGAATTTCACGATTTTGCGATTATGCCTCTCTTATGCACTTTCAAAGGGTTAAGATACATGCACCTTACTTGCATACAATGATTGTTGGTCCTTCGCGTCTAGATCTGACAAACGAGATCTGTTCTCCCCTTATGCACATTCCTCCTGTTTGGACTCTGATCTGATGGCCCAGATTTCTCCCTGTAGTTGATCTAGCCGTTGCTGTAGCTCCTCCTCCCGAGCTTTTAGATCTGTGCACTCCTTGTAGCATATTCTTACGCAAGACTTAGTTCTTGCGGGTGATTGTGCACGCCTTGCAGCAGCCGCTTTGCACTCCTTGCAAAGGGAAAGTTTTGTGTTATCTCTTCTGAGATTTGGAATCGAAACAGATTTCGTCAATGCACTCCTTGCGTTCGGTGCGCACACCTTGCACTCACTCAACATAAGAGAAACAATTGAAACTTATATTGACATTCACAGTTTCATCCATTCATAATGAAATTCATTCATTTATGAAAATCCAATATCAGAGAATTGCAAGCAGTAACAATATTATGCATTTGGGTCAATTTTCCTCTGTCATATTCATTCAAAAGTAAATGGATACAACTTATATCAAAACAATAACTTAAAACTCAGAAAATTCCTACTAACTTGCAACAACCTCATTTGGGCATACAAAACCTCTATTTAACTCAGAGGGTCCTTAGTGTTCCCCCCGACTACTCATCTACTTCCAAAACGAAAGCCTAAATTCTACCTAAGTTTAGTTACATTCAAGACTCGGAGTGAAACTCCCTAATCGCTCATGATCATTCTGTTCCCAAGCGTTTGATCTTCTTCCGTTTTTCCAACCAGCTCCAAAATATTCGCTGTAACTCCCAATGTTTGAGATTCCAAAACAATTCCCAGGTGTTGAGTTGTTCTGCCATGCGTGCTCACTAACGATGCTCCTGCATCACTTCAAGAAAATATAAATAATATATGATAGACTAAATTTAATATAGAAGAGGGGTGTATAAGGACAAAGAAATTAAAAAAAAACTAAAATATGTTTCAACATACCTGAGAAATGTAGGCGCTAGAATTCGATACTTGAGAATTAATGCTAGATCATTTGGGGTTAAATAATTCCATAGTAGATTTTCGCCACTACTTTTATGCAAAGATATTATTATTAGTGTTCACATAACAATATAGTTCCCAAATTAACACAATTTCAATCACTTTCTACTTTATCCAATATTACTATCTTTGAAAATGAAATAGATGTCATGCATGATGAAAATACTTAATTTTATTTTTTATTTTTTTTAAGATTCAAGCACTATGTTTTATTGTATGACTTACATATGGCCAAGTTAAGTAGACTACCTTCTATTCAAATTTCAAGATGGTAGATGTGTGAAATCTTTGGTCATTAGAACCAAAAACATTTAGTGGACTTGAAAAGAATCCTAAATGTCTATTCAACAACCATAAAACCCTAAAGTGCATGTTTTCAATACCCAATAGAGCTTCATAAAACCCTATAAAAGTGCATGCATGTTTTCAATACCCAATAGAGCTTCAAACCACACAATTTATTAACAACCCACCTTGGTTTCTTTGTATAGCATAGTCTAAACTCTCTCTTGAAATTAAAAACATGTGTCTTTGAGTAAGATAACCAAGAGTGGGACATAGTTAACTATGCTTCCATGCCTCTTGAGAATTTTCCACATGAATCGATAAGATAATGATCTTCAATCAATCCTAGATAAATGTGTACAATTTTTTTAAGAAAAGATTGAACAAATCCGAGATCTTAAATACAATCCATTTTGAGATAGTTTGACTCTCCAACAATGGAATTGGGACCCAAAGCTTTGAAAGCTGTATAAATGATTAGGATAATTACATCGTTCATATGGAATTAGAAGTCAACACAAAATTTCAAGGAATGAACTTTTTATATGGATAAATAACTTCATAAATATAACTTTAAGCATGGTATGAAGGTTATAAAAGTTGCTAATGATTTTACACTGATAATTTTTTCCTCTAGTGAAAGCTTTCTTTGCCTAATGTTTTCTGCCTCCCAAATTTATATATAAAAATCAATTTTCTATAACCCAGGTTTCTCCACCTCACATTTTATCCATGTACAACCTTCAATTCAATAATGCATAACCTCGAACACTATATTCCCTACACCATCACCTTCCTTTGGTGTGTGAGCTAACTTGCTATCACCTTCCTTTGGTGTGTGAGCTAACTTGCTATCACCTTCCATGCAAATAACAATAACATAAACAATTAAGAATGAATAATTACATAATGTTTGAATCAATAACATAAACAATTAAGAATGAATAATTATACAATGTTTGAATTGCTCGCTAGATAAAACAGATAAAGTTATTTGATATCTTCGCCTTGCTTGTTTTGATTAAGTAACAAATATTTTCTTACCATGATAATTTTGGTTTTAATTGGTTGCAATGAAAATTCTTTTATAGGATATTTGTTAATAATTGTATAGTTTTTGATCAATTAGCTACTGTTTTCTAAAATATCATGATAATTATAAAATACTAATATAATTCAAATTGTACTTTTTCCAAATTATACATAAAATGAAAAAAATGTATGATTTTTGTACATTTGTGTCATATGCATTTATTTGTTGGAGAGAAAATATTTAGGAACACTAGGTTGAACCTGCTAGTTCTTATAAAAGTTTATGAGATAATAGTGATCTAACCAACAATAATCAAGGAATACATATTCGTTCTCAATTCTCATGCCAAAGGGTCTAAGATACAAGAGTGCCAACATAGTTACTTATTGGTGCATCAAGTGGGTACAAATATATACACAAAGTGGGAATCCAAAGAAATTTTAACCTTAACAATCTAATGGGGATACACTTTTTTTGTGTAGTTAAAATTTTTGATCTTAAGGCTTTATGGGTCAGGGGTATTATATCTTCTAATGGATTTCAACTCCCATCTAAAAGTTCATAGTTTTCATGTAATGTAATACATCTCTTTGCATGCAATGGGCCTCTCTCTATTTAAGAGCTCTCTTGATGTATATCCATAATTATCTAAATGTAAAGAGTTCATAGTCATTTGTGCCACTATCGAGCATGATTTATCTATTTAATTTTTGTAGTTTGAAGAATTGTTGAGTTATTTCCACCTTGATATGTCATAGTTGATATGAAAGGATCATTAGTAGAAACTCTAAGAAAATTTTCTTAGTTCTTCTCTGTCCTTTTTAGACTCCTTCCCTCCAACAATATCTTTAATGTGTCTTACCTAGCCTCTATCAACATTGGAAAATGAAACACATCCATCAAAACCTTGCTTTATCTATTTATTTTTTGTAGTTTGAAGAATTCTTGAGTTATTTCCACCTTGATATGTCATAGTTGATATGAAAGGATCAGTAGTAGAAACTCTACAAAAATTTTCTTACTTATTCTCTAGCCTTTTCAGACTCCTTCCCTCCAACAATATCTTTAATGTGTCTTACCTAGCCTCTATCAACATTGGAAAATGAAGTCATGTTTCATGCCAAAACAATTTAAAATAAAAATAAAAATGTATTGAATCATAATGAGATTTAAGAAAACATAGTTAAGAATTGTCCATGACCTTTATTGACACTTTCAATGCCATTTGAGATGTTTTGAAATTTAAATTGAAAGAAAATGAAGAGTATGTATAATTAACAAAAGTTAGATACCTCTACCATAGCTCCTACAATATGAATGGTAGCCTTTGATGATCCTTGGTTGAAATAAATGGAATTGCAATATAACACTTGTTTTTCCTATATTTCGGTATTCTATTTAGAATAGTTAATACTTCTCATTACCTCATTGTGTTTCCTACTATGGGCCCTTAAAACTTTCTTTTTCATTGCTATTATCACACTAATTTGGTCCACTTGGGACATTTATGTGATTTTAACCAATCAAATCATATATCGAAATTAACCACACTTAATACACCTGATGCACAATTTATAGGCCCATATATAATTGCTAAAATCATAGTCAAGCTACATGTTAACCATGTTGGGGGTTAGACAACCTTATCTTTTAATCGCCGTGTCATCCCATGGGTTGCACGACCATTTCCTTTATGTAGTCACATGATCACACTAGGATTCCTTTAGTACCTTCATGATACCTGTAACTACATGATTTGTGCATTTCAATGGCACACTAATTCTCAAAGTCACCTAAATTTGATAAAGGATGAACACAAGTCTATTCTTGGTGTCCCTTCTCATCAATGGAAGTGTACTTGGCCATCCTTTGTGTCTGGTCAAGCACATGGGAGTCCATGCACTACGTTTCCACTTCCATCAGTTGTGCAACATCCACACCTTCAAAGCAAGAGTGTATGGTTTAAGAACCACTTTTTCTTGAGGGTTGGATACAGTCATTCACCCTTGGGGGCACCCACACTTATTTCTTCCCCCATTCATTAAATTACCCATTCCTCCTCAACCACCTTCTTCCCTAATGGGAAATAATTCTTCAAGGTCATAACTTCTTTCACTAGTCCTAATGATAACTTCCACCTTAATTATCCTATTGAACTCCTATAAGGGCATAACCACTCCATCAACATACCGTTTGATTCCATCTCCCTTGGGACTATCATGAATCCCTCTTGACCAAGACCACCACTTGCACTTGGAAGAGATTCTTTGAAACCCCACCCAAAGGCCCTTGATTTCCCCCCCACATGAGATGTAGTTAAATATTTTAAGGTCCCAATCCCACCCATGCATGTTATACACCATATGGAATTTGATATGATTTTTTAGATCCTCTTTCATGAATGCCAAACCTTAAACTACCTCTTTTTATACCTTTGGTCCATTGTCTTTTCTATTTAGTAGAAACCCTTCCATCAATGCAAGATACCAGATATATAAAATATGCAGAACATAAATGAAATGCTAGAAATGACAGAATAACAGTAAAATATCCATCACAATCTTCACAATACACAGAAATGATATATGAAATAGCAACATAAACAACACTTTGATTCAGATAGCAATGTTCACAGGCCTCTTCGAGGGGGCAACCTCCAGTCGAGCAACGCTCTGTTACAATAATCTCCAAGATGGGGTTTTCATACCCTCGACCCTTATTTATACTAAATGTGTCTATTAAGAGAAGCATCTAGAGGAATATCCTTCTAGAAGCAGAAGCTTCTATTAGGTCTTCTTACATCCGCCTTATTCTATTTTATTGAAAGGTCTTATTAAT
>SNQJ01S0028123.1:49253-94809 GCA_010110895.2 Picea sitchensis | reverse complement strand
GCAAAGGGGTGGCGATATGGACGTATATTTGGGGGAAGGCTTCCGGGGACAAGGGGAATGGAGTGATCATGGACACCACGGGAAGGAGGGAGTCCTTGGGGAGTGGAAAAGACTGTTTGATGTTTATAAAGGAGGGCTTGGAGGTCTTGGGGCACGGGTGGGATCTCGATGGCTTGTATGGCATGGAGTTGGGCTATGACACCCGAATGATCTTTTTTGAGCAATTTTTCCATGCGATGAGAACTGATGATTTCAGGAGAACCTGTAGTGATTCCTTGAAATTTATGTTTGTGGCCTCCTTGGTCAAATTGCATGGTTAAGTTCTGAAAATCCATGAGAATGGGACCCAAGGTTCTTATCCATTCGACACCCAACACAATGTCGCAACTGCCTATGTCAATAGCAAACATATGGGATTTGAGGTTGTAGTCACCTATTTGGAGACACGCATTTTCACAGCACCCGCCACATTTCATAGAACCACCATTGGCAATCATGATTTGGAAATTATTGACAACATGGATGTAGTAATGGGTTTCTTGGGCAATGCGGCGATGAATAAAATTATGGGTTCTGCCACTATCAACCAAGATGATGACCTTTCGGTGCTTGATGTAAGCGATTAGCTTGAGGGTTTGGGGGGTAGAGAAGCCGGTGAGAGAATTGAGGGAGATGATTGGTTCCACTTCGGGAGGGTCGGAGGGAGGGTTTATTTCAGAAATTTCTGGTGACTTGGGCACAGGGGGAGTGTCATCATCGTCTTCTTGAATATCCTCAGAGATGGCCATAAAGAGATTCTTTTCCTTACATTTGTGGCCTGGGAAATATTTGTCATCACAATTATAACAGAGGCCTTTGAGTTGTCATTCAACCATTTCGAGATGGCCATAAAGAGATTTTTTTGTTCCCTACATTTGTGGTCTGGGAAATATTTGTCATCACAATTATAACAGGCCTTTGAGTTGGATGCTTGAAGCCATTTCAATCCTAGTCAATTTTTGGATTTTTAATGGGGCTAAGGGGAGAGGGTTGATCGGGTTTAGGGCGCTGGATAAAAGGAAGGCTTAATGGTTTTGAGAGGGAAACACTTGTTGTGCTTCTTTAGCTTTTTGGTAGCCTCCCACCCAAGTCGTAGGTCGCTTCATAAGGAAATGGTCCCACTTCCTCCTTGAGGGGCCACCGGATAAACACTAGCATCGGCTGATACCTCCTGCTCAAAAGCCGTGACGCCAAATGTGCTATGAAGTCTTCGACCGCCTCGATTGCTTCAATTTTTTCAAACCCACCCAAATGGTTGGTGTCAATGACAAGCGTTCACAAAGCTCAACAACAAATTGGGTCCAAGCAATATATCCTTGATTCGAAGTTTTTCTCCATTGCCACCCATTGCCGCTCTTGATCTAGATGGAGAACACCATACCGGAGCTCTTCTGGGCTAAGTCATCCGTAATGCGTTGTAGAGAGAGAAATAATGTTCCATTTGTGTGACCCAACCAGTGGGGTCTAAGCCATCAAATTTGGTTACATCCACCCGCGGAAGGCGTATGTCCCTTTGAAAGTGATGTGGTTGAAAGGAATGGGAAGAAGTTTCACCTTCAGTCTTTTTATGTGAATCATCTAAAGAGTCATCGAGAGGGAGTTTGAGTTTGGTGCAAAGTGATACAAAGACAGATTCAAGTTCGTTTTTGACTTCCGCCATTGCGGACTGCACGACTACATTGACGGATGCATTTATGGAGTCATCACGGGAGGCAATAGTAGCACTGAGTTGTTTCACTTCTTGTTGGGTCTTAAGGAAAACAGATTCCAAGGTGTTGAGGCGAGAATCTAGTTCTTGGCTACGGGTATGGGCCATGATGATGGGTGAACTGGAAAGGGAGTGGGCGGGGTTAGAAATTTTTGCAAAAAAATGATATGGATGAATGTGACAAGGGGGAAGAGATGAGTCTAATGGAATAAGTCTCAAATAATGGTGAAAAAATGGGGGTAGGCGGGGTCAGAAATTTTTGCCGAAAAATGATATGGATGATTGTGACAAGGGGGAAGAGATGAGTCTAATGGAATAGGTCTCAAATAATGGTGAAAAATTTTCCAGACTTTTTTTTTACAGTTGCGGGGTTATACTTTGGTCTGAAGAATGCTGCAGTGATGAAATCCCCAAATTCTAAACCAGAGAGTATTTACTTAGCAACGCCAACACATATGCGCGTCAATAGATCTCGCTGGTTTAATTTGTTTATGTTGCTGTTTATGTTCCCCAAGGGTTAGGTATTCAAGGGTTCTACAGACAAGGGTTTGCCCTGTGCTATAGCTCTCTAATATACGTTCGGGGTCCAACAGTAGTACTCGGCCCAATATCTCAGGGCACTAACTAAGGAGGATAGACCGTACCCTTAGCCGTACTACCTGACTACCAAGGTACTAGAGAGTATCTTCCCGAGTGCTGTTCTCGGTGACACTATAGCAGTCCGGCGGTCGATAGGTTTATCTAAAGAGGGCTTCAAGAAATCTAGGCCGATCCGTACACAAGTGATGTCTGATGCGCTACCACTCGAAGGGGTACAAACAAGGGTTACAAGGGTGGCCAACAGATGTGTGCTTAAGAACCACTTGTATTTCCTGCGTGTATGAATCCCTCAACCGCGGGTTTATGTGCGTAACGACAGATCTCTGTGGCTTAAAGACGCCAGAATACGTCTCTACCCTGAAAAAAAAACCCACAATTTCTGCCAAGGAAAGTGCTCTGATACCACTTGCAAGATACCAGATATATAAAATATGCAGAACAAAAATGAAATTCTAGAAATGACAGAATAACAGTAAAATATCCAACACAATCTTCACAATACAAAGAAATGATATACGAAATAGCAACAGAAACAACACTTTGATTCAGATAGCAATGTTCACAGGCCTCTTCGAGGGGGCAACCTCCAGTCGAGCAACGCTCTGTTACAATAATCTCCAAGCTGGGGTTTTCATACCCTCGACCCTTATTTATACTAAATGTGTCGATTAAGAGAAGCATCTAGAGGAAGATCCTTCTAGAAGCGGAAGCTTCTATTAGGTCTTCTTACATCCTCCTTATTCTATTTTATTGAAAGGTCTTATTAATATTGACCTTTATTACATCCGAATACATTGATCTACCTATGTGCGGGTTAGGACCTTAACAATCAACCTATATCCACTTATGGAGCCATGAGTAGTACTATTATCTGTCACAGTCACACAAGACCTAGTTCATGATGCAACATGGACTTGCATGATGCTCTTTGTGGTAGCCATCATCCCACACTCTCGTATCCCAAGCTCCTCAACAACATAAGATTACAAACTCCATGTCCTAATTAGAATGACCCACCAAGACATAATCATAACTATACATGGTGAGGTCCCATACACTTTAGTGTCTTTGGTTACCCCCCATATGGGTGCCTCAACCTCTCTACATTTCACATAAGTTCCTCTTTTGGGAACTCTTCATTCCCTAGCCTTTATGCATTTCATGGGAGTGCCTCTGGTAAATATTTGTTCCTTTCCATACCTACAATTTGCATGAGTGACTTTGAGAATTATTCATTACCTGACCTTGATACATTTCATGGGAGTGCCTACCTTGGGCACTCCTCAATATTTGGCTTCCCTACACTTTTCCAGAGTGCCTCCCTTTGGAACTCCTTGTTCCATGTCCTTCCTTCACTTTGTGCAAATCCATCTATTTGGAAGTCATTATTTCCTAGCCTCCTTCATAGGAGTGCCTCCTTTAGGAATTCCTTAGTCCTTGTCCTCCTTCACAAGAGTTCCTCCTTTAGGAAATTCTTGTTCACCATGTTCCTTCATGGGATTTCCTTCTTTGGGAACCCCTCATTTCCTAACCTCTTAAGTTTCCAATAGTATTGGTGTTGTTCATTACTTAGTATATGAGAAAGAACCACCGATGACATCATCACGAGATTGTTTCTAATCATATTCTCATCCTTCATCACACTAGTGAAGGACCCATGTATATTATCTAAATTTTGTTCTTATTTTTGTTGAGCACTCGATGTTTTATTTATATGTGTGCAACATACTATGAAATACATCACTTTTCACACTTCTTTGGTGGTCCCCCATCATGCATATTTTCTACTTTCCTTTTGTAATCATTACATTTTACCTTTTGTCACATTTTGACTTTACCTTAGGTTCCACCCCATCTTGGGGAGTTTCCTCACCATTCTAAGCTACATTATTGTGCTCATAAGATGGTAGTACTACAACTTTAATTGGTTTCCTTAGTTTAACACCTTTTACATTCTAGCACCCATTCCATTTCTTTCCCATTAGGATCAGAAGACTATATAGTCCCTTTTGTGTAAAGACCCTCATGCTTTTCTCTTCCCCTTGTTGGCCTATACCATAGGACTCTTGAGTATTTATTTTGGTGTATTATTTGCTTATCACTATTTCATTGAACTCATGCTTCACTCCATTCATGTGTGAAAGTGCTTCTGCATTTTCATCTCCACTCACCTATTCCAAGGAGAGTCACCCCCAATACCCACCCTTGGTGCCTCCATATGTTATCACTTTTTCCTACACATAGTTTGGAACCACTTGGTTCAATTTGGTATCTATATCATTGCAGTAATATATTGATTATTTATTCATTACAAAAGACAAAAATTAAGACATCAATTACAAAAAACCAAAATGGGTGAAAGCAGATTAGTTCTTATTATTTTCCCATAAATATTTTACTTCATATTACATCTATTTTGGGCAGTTGTGAGGGTATCCCTTATTTGAATAATTTGTACTTAGTCACCCATGTATGTTCATAAAAAATCCACTTGTTCAATGTTTTCCACTCATTCCATCCAATTGATGTCATTGTTGTGGTTCTAGAGATTTCAATCTACCATCCATTTGAATTATCATCTTATCCTCTAGTGTCCTTCAAGTCCTTAGTTTTCCTTTGTCTACATGGATCCCAATACACCCTCATCATAATGACTTCCTAGTATTCACGTTAACATCTTGTACAATTATCTCATCGAGTTTTATCGTTGCTGCTAGGTCCACCATCATTTTTGTTCCATTCAAAGGATAGTCTCTTCCTATCACTGTCGTGTGTGAAGTATAAATATATTAGATCTACCTATTTTTTCTACATTGATGAGTTGCAAAATTACCATAGTTTGAGATCCTCTTTTCCTTATTATTAAACCTTTTTCGTTTACATATAATTCTATATTATCCCATTTTAATGCTCATCCGCGAGAACCAGGTGATTTCCATAACATTTCTTAGTATTTCATTGGGTTCCTGACTAACATTAGGGGAAGTAGTGTATTTGATATTTACTTTTGAATTGATGGCTCACGTGTGGACAAGTTGTTACAAGGTATTGCTTTAAAGTTTCACATGCTATGGATCCACAATATCTTATTCACCATATTTTCCTTTGCTACAAATCCTTGAATCATGGTTCTTGCACATCATTTACTACAAGTTAAAGTCATTATTGATAGTTTCTATTGTTGTGGGATTCTCATGGGTTCAAGCAATTGCTACTGAACTGATGATGACACAGTAGAACAAATATCATTGATTATTCCAGCCACCAAATTCCAATTGCAAGTATATGAGATTGATGGAATCCAATATGGGAATATGTGCCAAAATGCATCAACATACATAAGTATGGAAAGATACTGCCAACATATTAAAATATTTTAATTGAAGACTTCATGAAATTGTTCACAGTCCCCACCAGTTAAGCAAGTTAGTCAAGGAATGAATAAAGGATTCCATGAATTCAACACTCCAACCATGAGGGAATATATTAGAGGGAGGGATTTTGATTATAAGAGTTGAAAGGAATATTTCTATGTGCCCCCATGCATAATTCCATTTTTCCACATCAACAGAATAGTAAATTCATTTGGGAAACTACAACTCATATGGATCGATTGCTACAACAACTAAATTCATCCTTGTCACATGGATGATAGTTGGAACATCATTCATGGATAAATTCAAATGGTTAATTAGTGCGCTATTTTAACAATTAAGGAATATTTACGCCGAAAGGCGTACACCTATTGACAATGGGCAAATTTAATAGGGGTTTAGTGCTTAATAATTTTTCTATGGACATGATTAAATATGGATGGAATATTCTTAGTAGTCACACAAAATAAATGGCTGTGATTTCAATCATTAACTTCCTAGCTATTATAAAGACATCCGTTTATGTGTTTACTTTTTTACATTTACCTAATCATATNCAATCATTAACTTCCTAGCTATTATAAAGACATCCGTTTATGTGTTTACTTTTTTACATTTACCTAATCATATTTAAAAATTACTTTGATAGCTAATTGATTGCCACTTAAGTGATTAACATAAATTAAAATATTAACACCAGGTAAATGAAGCTCAACCGTTTATTTGTTAATCAATAATACAATTTAATATATTCTTTTAAGGATTCGTTTCATCTTATCAGCCTTTCAACGTTCACCAACAACTATTTAGCTGCTGTGCTAGTTAATTACCAAGCACGATTCTCTCTTATAGTTGTTCAAAGCTATCATTTACAAAAGAGGAGTAGTCTCCTTTGCAAAGGGATATTATTCGTGGTATAAGGAAAATAAAGCATCTAAATCTATCGAGTAAGATGAGATAGATTCCAAACGTTTCTAACAATTCTCCAATTCATTGCCAATAAGGTTAGCGACATCTGAGAAAGTTTCGGTAGGTTTTTGAGAACGCTGGAGGGCTTTGTGGCTAGGTTTTTCTAGCTGCATCCCTGTATCCATGGAGCTGGGTGAGAGTGGATGGGGGCATGCACGGGCAAGGGAGAGGGAGAGGGACAGGGTGGGCGTGGGCTTCCAGGGCAAGAAACGATGTGGCGGGTGTAGGGTCTGCGGGCCTTGTGGTGTGGCGCTCTGAGTCATTTGTGGGTGAGCGTGGCTCTACGGAAGAAGGAGAAATGAGACACAACAGTGGTTGCCTCCTGTTCGGGGCCATGCTTTTACCTTCTCATGCCAAAACCATGTTGTAACTTCAGATGTGTGGTGGTGTTTCATCGGAGCTTCCTGGTTATTTTGCAGGGGGTTTTGTCATCTCATTGGATTTTCTGGTGCCCGATGATCTCTTCCTCCTTTGCTAGAAGAGGTTTTGGAATAGAGATTTGAGGTCCACACTAGGGGCATGTAGTGTTCTGTTTAACACTTTTAGGTTTTTTGGGGGCATGTTGTGTTGGGTAAAAACTTTGAGGTCCTTTAGGGGTGAGCGACATCTAGTTTAGTTCCTTTCGGTTGTTTGTTGGGGTTTTTATCCCTGTTTTGTTTCTCATTTTGCAGCCTGGGTGTTGGGTCTGGTGACTTTCTGGTTCTTTTGGGAATGTTGTAGTTTATGTTTATGAGCTTGGTCTATGGACCTGTTTCAGCTATGATCATTGTATGGTCTTGGAGATGTAAAAAAATATATTTTCATTAATATAATTAAGCTAATTTTCTATTGGAAAAAAAAGTTAACAACATCTTTTTCATAATTGCTTCAACATCCTCGATCATGTGTGAAAAGAGTGTTCTTCACATGATAAAATTAGGGTATCTTCAATTAACAACAAAGTACCTGACTCTGTTTCGACCAGAGATAACCATGTATTTATTGAAAGATGCAATCACACAACAACCTCTAATAATGTGTTTGAATGAACAATAAACTAAAACATAAATTGACCCTCTCGTATGATGACAGATCAAACATCCATGCATACCAATGAAATGGAACAACAACAAGTGCATTATTTTGTTATATATTGTTTAAATAATCTCAAATCATATGGATTATATAACTCCAATTATTGTTGAAATTAAAACAAAACCCATGAATTGAGGAACTCTATCCTCTCTCTCTTTGAATGCACAGATGCTCTATTTTTCTATATAAAAAGGAGGCATCCTCATCCTTGAGCATCAATCGTTTGTTATTATTTTGGGGGAAATCACTCTTATTCCATTTAATGTACATTTTCGAGTTCATTTCTTGTGCATGGTCATTTCATAGTGCGCACAAAATGATTCCATAGCTAGGCATATAGGCTAAACCCTTAGAGGGGGGCCCACTCTAAGGTAAGGCACTATGGATGCCCTCTATGTATAAGTGTTCAGTGTGTGTTTTAGTTTAATCATGTTTAGGTTATTTTTTTAATTAATTTATTTTTTGGTTATTATTTTTTGAAGAATGTTTTTATTGTAGAAATAAGATATTTCATTGTAGAGTTATTTTATTCTCAAATAAATCTTGGGATACATAGTTGGATGTTAATTTATGGGCATGGTATATAGTAACCTTAACAAACAAAGTGTCATAAACCTAGTTTTGATTGAGAATATCTAGTTTTATGTGTGGTTTATTTAATTTACTATAGGTTGTACATGTGCTATGGAATTGGTCTTCTACATAATCGGTTCGTTCTCAACCCATGCTCAATATACAGAGCTAAATGTTAAGTTATGGGCATGGTTCCCATTGAATCTAACAAGTGACACGCCGCCACTGGTTTGGGACTGAAAACATTGCCGATTCTTCTTCTTATTATCATAGGTTTATGGTTAAGATTTTAAATCACTTTTTGTTTATGTTGCATGGAAGATAGATCAGATCATGCAATAGATTGGGTAGAGTTATTCTTCTATGTATACTGCACCAAGAGCCTCACAATATCAAATAGACTTCGAGTTGGTAAAATAAATGATCATGTAAACTTAGTCCATCCTGATAATATGAAGACACATAAAACACCATCATTTTTAGTGTTGTTTCCAGGGAGGCACTCAAAGAACTAGGACTTCTGCCTTAGGTTAATTATAGAAAGATACCAGACCAAAGTGACCTTAGGGAAATGCCGACTACCCTTTAGATAACCTTTGTTTAGAGTATCCTGCATTATGTCATGTCAATGCATGAGTTAAGTTAATAATATTTTATTTTGCGCTATTGTAAGAGCCACCCATAGTATTAATATCTTTTGTAGGAAGTTTGGAAGGAGGAAGAAATATTCTGTTTGAAGAAAAGTCAAGGAGAGGTTATTTGAAGAAGATATGCATTATAATTTCATAAGCCTTCTATTACTTTTATTTGACATACATTGAAGAACATCTAAGTTTCTTTGAACAAAGTGTGGAAAAATGTCATGAATAATGAGACACTCTGTGAAATTCCCATGGTGGTTATGTCAGGTTCTCATTATATCGATTTTGTAATTTAGATGGCCAGACACTCTATGGACTCCCTAGGGTTCCCACTTTGGTTATGTTAGGATCTCATCATCTCATACCACACTTGAACTATATATTGCTATAACAAACAACCTCTAATGATTAATATCTAACCTAGATATGAATCAACTTCTGGACCTCAATTCATATTCTATGATACACTGAAAGCAAGAAGAACATGGGTATAGAATGGTTATGCATTCTTGATGATGTGCTAAAGAAAGGCATCTTATAAAAGATGGTATAATTAGCATATATACATGATCCCATTGTTTTTCCAATAAATAAAATTGCCTTCTTTGTAAGTATTGGATAACCTTGGGTAGCTTATTTTTGTCCTTCTTGCATTCCGTTCAGGAAAATCATGACAAATTTCACATGTGTTGGAATTGTAATACATGTTTCAATATTATCCTCTAATAATAGATCTGTACATTCCAAGTTTCTCTTAAAGGAACTTGTTTTAGCATATCCCAAGGATTGTTTCCAATATTATGCTCTTCATCTCAAAATCATCAGAAGGGTTATCATTTTTTTTCTATAGCCTATACTTTGTGTCTATTCCAGTATAATCCAAAGTCCATATGTGTTCGAACTTCTTTGACCCATTGGAGACTGAGTGGAATGAAATGCCATGTTTTCTCATATCTCATGTATCCGAGCTGCATTGTATTTGACTCCTATGGAACTCAATGGATTGGGTTAAGTTTTTATTCCCCCCTAATGGTGTTACACATCCCATTTCTAGGAGTTGCCAAAACATATAAAATATGGTATTGCAAATCATTATTTCATGTTTTACAGTTGGAATCTTCAGAGGGCTGCTACAACATAACCTTTATAGGCTTTTCTTCAAGGAGATATAGTGTTTCTTAACACTTTAAGAGTTTCCCCCTACACCAAAAATAACCTATTTCCATTTCACGGAAAGTAAGGATTAAGCATACATGAACTCACTCTCACTCAAGATTAACAACAAAGGAGGTAACAATTTTGACTTGGTCTTGTAGAATTATATCTCTTTTCAACCCTTATAATCCCATGATCTATTATTTTAAGTCATATCTACTACAACAAATATCATTTTGTAAATAACAATTGGAAGTTGATCATTACCATACCAATACAATATCGAAAAATTATAAAACAAAGATTGATCATCACATATTTCAATAGTATGCACAAGTCATGAATCCATATGGTCAAATATCTTCAAATTGAAATTGTTGCAAAAATCAGTATATGGTATTGTGAGTCAAGTTATATGGCTATCCTCAAATTGGAATCAAATCTAACTTGCCAACATTGACTCAAAGGGAAACAATTCTTCATTAGTACAAGGGTCATTTCAAAACAAGGATACACTTTAGAGTTGTGACCTCAACATTCCCTACCTAGTCACTAGAATTCATAAATGAAGAGAAATTCTCAATTGCTTTGACCTTGTTTACAATTTCATTGTATCAAAGAATGTCACAAGTGAGGATTACAACTGTGGTAGTGATGAATTAAAATCCAATGATAAAATACAAATTAGTAATACTTGGATTGGTAATATGAGATAAGTACACTTACCATGGATCTTAATGTATCTTCATATATAAATATAGGTTCGACTCTTCATGAGTAAAGATACATGATTATATCATTTCTCTTTGGAATGATTTGACTTGCTTGGATATTATAGGATGGGTAAGTTTAGGCTGCTTAATTCCATTTGGATAATGGGGGTTATGTACATTTTTTTTCTTGACTCTCACCTATTACAGTTTCTAACAATGCATACTAGGCCTTGTTTTTCTTTCAAGAACCTCTACAACTGTTTCCTATATTATTCACTAAGGAAACATAAGTGATGAAGAGAAGGTAGAGAGTTGTTGAAACTAAGGGAAATATACTTGTTCATTAATGGGTTGCTTATCATGTATTAAATGAGATACCGAGAAGCTAGTAAGGAGACACAACAAGTTTGTCTTGTTGCTTAAATAACCATGGTAGCTAGCACTATAGAAAAAATGACGAGGAAAATAAAGTTTCCAATCATAAGGTTACCATTAAGTGATCCATCATAAATCTCCCGCATGTTTAGAGAGAGAGTAGAAGCTATTTCATTAAGGTATTTTTTACATTATTCAATTTATAAAATACCTCTCATAACTTTGAAACTACAGTTCTCAGAATTTTAAGCATGCACATGATTTTGTGTAGGCCATACCATAAAACCTAGGAATTGAGTATTTGTAGTTTTTGGCATGAGGTTTCATTAAATTAAAAACTATATGCCTATAAAACCATCTCATGCACCTAGGTCACATTATTTCAAAAATATCTTGATTATGCTCCAATTCTAGAGTAATGATCTTATACTTGAGTTGGGACAATCACTTTTGGAAGATCAAATGGAATCGAATTCTCGTGGAAATGATCTTACCCATAACAGAGTTGGGACAATCCACTTTTGGAAGATCAAATGGATAGATATTGCAAACCCATTTCTAGGGAATATTCTACTATGAATCTATTTTACAACCCAACTAGAGTAATTTTTTTTTAATATCATATGTAAAATTTATTCCCTAAATACTATCTGCCTATCCTAAATCTGCACCCCAGAAACTCTGTTTCCTAGGTTGTTCATTGGGATACTTGACCCATCAATTATTTATGTTTGTAATTTTTTTTTTTCTATTGGAGATACCTACATGAATCTAATTTTATCTCCAATTTGGATCAAGTCAATCCATTATCGAATGAAAAAGTTATGATAAAAATCATGATTGTTTTTCTAGGCTAGAAATAAAAAACAACTATGCTCTGCATCTTGTTTCACATGTCATTTAAAGGAAATTTAAAAACATATGTATAATAGAGATATACCTATGAATCTACTTCATATGGATTTGGAATAACTCTTATTGAACATCAGATGAATAATTTATCATTGAATTACTGCTAGGTAGTCTAGGCCTCCCACCACTCCTCAACAAGTAACAATGAAAAAATTTCAATGAATCTTTTAAGAGACATGTTTTATATGCATTGATTTTAATCCTCTTGATGATTATTGGAGGAATAAAGTCATAATATCTATTTTAATCCATAATCTCACCTTGTGTTACAAGAAAAATGCTAGTTTTTTTTTGTAGGTCAAAGAAGGACCATGAAGGTCAATCCATGAATGAATGAAATGGGAATGTCACCTAGACATGAAAACAAGTGCATTATCATGTAATGCTGAACTATGTATGGATATTATGTTCCTAGGACTTGCTGTAGACTTGTTCTATATGCTTACCTACAACACAAGGACATTCTATAAAGTTGCAGATAGAGTACAAGACGAATGAGGAATTGCGTTGAAAATCAATTAAATACTAGTGCTATAGAAGCCAATACCCATTTCTACACCAGTGATCCCATTGTTTCACAAGGCCCCTTCGGGAATACCTAAAGAACCACGATACACACATGCATATTTCCCAACTCAAATTGGCTGCTGAAGTTAATGAATTTTTCTTTTCCTATGTGGGTTAACCTTGAAATCCAATAATTCCATTGGAATATAATTTATGTAGCCAACACTACCTAATCACAAATTTGGCTTACTTTTTTCCTCCACAATACCTCCATAACTTCCTACTCCTCCCACTTCTAAACCACCCAATAAAGTAACTTTTATCACTTACAATGCCAAGCTACCTTTCTAGTTCCAATAATTGTTGAATAAAGAAATCTTGTTGCTACCAATCCATCATAAGTTTTTGTGTTACATGCCTATTACTAATACTGTCTAGCACATTTTCTTCATGAGCTACAAATATTGTAGTATGTTTTTATTTTTAGTAATACTTATCATATCCACCATTGCTACAGAAGAAACATAAATAACAAAGTTCTAAGGACAATATTGGTACTTCTACTGAAGAAACAATGCCAATAATCCTTGTGGTTGTCACACAAAAACCAACTATAAGGGAAATCTCATAGGTGTTGTCACAAAAGAACCAACACCTACACGCTTTGAGGTTTCCCCACAATAACCAACCTCAAAGGCCCTACTGTTGCCACACAAGAACCAATAATAGAAAAATCACCTAAAGAAGTTATACAGGAGGAAAATACTACTACCCCACAAGAACTTGTAGCAGAATAAGTTGTTTCATAAGTGGTCTCCCCTCAAAAGATTCAATGAATATATCCTGGAACTAGAAGGATATTTTTCTGATAGCCCTTGGCACAATTTTTCAAATATGTTTGCTCGCCATCATGAGAACCTATGAAGAAATTTCTATGGAAGATCATATACTTGCTACAAATTTCATGGACTTATTGGGTATGTACATGTATGCTTATTATTTCTCTTTGTTTGTTATATTCATTGAATACTCTAGATTTGTATTTGGAAAACTACTTAAGCCTATTTTCTTTTCTATTCTACTTCCTTACAATCATTTGCTATTTTTCCAAGGATAAAAAAAGTCTTCAATTGGGGAGGGGGGGGGGGATAACATCACCTTTACCTTATAGGATCATGCCATCATTTTTCATGGTCATACCATCCCTATCCTTGTTCAATATAAAACCTTCACCACTCCATCTGAACCATGACATCATCTTACTCCACTTCCATAATTCAAATCCATTCCAACACCTCCGTAAATGTCCCAAAATGAGAAGGACTAGAAGTTGTTCAAGGAAGGAAATTAGTTTTGCTACATAAAGAATTGATGCTGCTACAGAAGAACCAACATCAAGAAACTCTATCGTTGCTCCAAAATAACCAACAATAGAAGGTCTTGTTGATGTCACACAAGGACCAACAACAAGAGAAAAAAAAGACACCGTTGTTGCTCCATAAGAACCAACAACAGAAAAAGAAGTAGCTAATATGGAGGAGCCAAGGAAATGAACATGCTACCCCACAAGATCCATTAAGAAAAAAATAAGATAAGACTCATTGGAGGATACATTACATATGGTATGAGGATTGCAAATCATTTCTTACATGTTGTGTACATTTTACAAAGGAACTTTTTGGGTTTTGAAATTCATAGTTCATAGAAATGTTGTGTACTACATATAATTCCAATGGAGTATTAAAGAATAAATGATGTTAACAACCTCTTCATTGGAAACCACAACTACGAAAATTAGAACACCCATGTTTCATACCTCCTTCTAGCATGTTGTGCTGAGAAATAGGCCATTTATTAGTTGCCGCACATCCATCAAGTTGCTACATATTTCCTTTTGTAGGGTCATCCATGGAACCTTATACCAATACAAATACTTTTGGAATATCAATACCAACAAGCATACCTAATTGAATACAAAGGTAAAATTGTATTTTTGTGTCTACTTACCCTATTTTCTTATGCAAATTTGAAGGAGACTTCATTAATTGATCTATGCTTTGAGGAGGATCCATTACCTTGAGAAAATTTGATTGGTATGCATTGAAAAAGGAAGCATAATTCAGTATGTGTCATTACAACTTATTGTTACAGATGTGCATGGTTGCACAGGGACATGCAACATATTCATTTTGGGGGAGATGATGAGACACAAAATAACTATCTTTTGAGACCCACTTTTCCTTATTATTAAACCCTTTTCATTTACTCATAATCCTATATTATCCCATTTTAATACTCATATGTGAGATCTAGGCTCAAGGTGTTTTCCATAACATTTCTTAGTATATCATTGGATTTCTGACTAACATTAGGGGAAGTAGTGTACTATGTATTTAATTTTGAATTGATGGCTCACATATGGACATGTTTTCATCGGGCATTTCTTTAAAGGTTCACATGCTATGGATCCACAATATCTTATTCACCATATTTTCCTTTGCTGCAGATCCTTGAATCATGGTTGTTTCACATCCTTTATCACATATTTAATTCATTATTGCTAGTTTCTATATTTTTGGGATTCTCATGGGTTCAAGAAATTTCTACAGAATTGGTGATGACACCATGGAACACATATTACTGAATATTATAGCCTCCAAGTTCCAATTCCAAGTATGTGAGCCTAATGGAATCTAGTATGGGCATATGTGTCAAAATGTATCAACATACATAAGTATGGAGAGACACTGACATCATATTAAAATATTTTGATTGAAGACTATTGCTCACAACCATGAGAGAATATATTAGAGGGATGAATTATAATTATAAGAGTTAAAAGGAAAATTTCTACTTGCCCCCTTGCCTAATTCCATTTTCCCACATACATAGAATTCTAAATTCATTTGGGAAACTAGAGCTCATTGTTCGACAACACATGTATTCCAACAGGGGACAAACACCTTCAGTAACCACTCACACAACCATATCAAATATCAAAAAAATGATATTTTGATGTGGTAAACCCCTACGGGGAAACATCCACGACCCCAACCAACATGACCACTTGGAAAAAGTTATTAATGCAAAAGAAAAATATTACAGAGAGATTTTAGAAGAGAGTTTCTCACAATTGATCATCGGAAAATGACCCTCCATGCTCTTTAAATAGATATCATAGACCAATCGGGTGTTAAGCCACATATCAACGTATCCATTAAGATCGAGGAGAATATGAACTGTCAGATCACTCTATGTCGGGAACATATCATGACCATCATATTTCCTAACTACAAATGCATACTAATGCATACTAAAGAAATACACTAAGAAACACACTTTTACCTAAGGACACATTAGACCAAGTAGATATTAACTAGCTCCTAAGTGTCTAAATATACTAACATCCCCCCTTAAGAACAACTTGGGGTAGGATTGAAGAATTTACAATAGTGACACAATAAGAGAAGGAAGGAGGCATTAGAGCCTATCCCCCCTTAATGAAAAATCCTTGAACTCCTAACATAGATCGAAGTTTGGAAAACTTCACTTCTGTAAGAGTCTTTATGAAAATGTCTACAACTTGATCGTCTGTAGGGAAAAAGAGCACTTCAATAACTCGATCATGAATGAGCTTTCTGATGAAGTGCATGCGTAGATCAATGTGTTTGCTACGCTGATGCTGAACTGGTTCTTTGGCGAGCTTGATGGCACTTTGATTGTCTCACCAAAGGCTAGTCAGATGTTGCCATTGGAATGAAACTTTGAAAGGATCTGTTAAAGCCACAGGGCTTCCTGACTTGCATTTATCGTTGCTCAGTACTCTGCTTCTGCTAAAGAAAGTGCAATAGCTTGTTGTTGCTTACAGGCCTAAGTGACAAGTCGTGAACCAAGGTCGAAAACATAACATGCAATACAATTTCAATCATCAAGGTCGTCGACCCAATATGAATTAGTGAAACAAACCAACAAAGGAGTCCCCCTCTGAACTATAATGTATCTCGAACTAACCTGTACCCTAGGCATACCGAAGTATTCTTTTAGCCACTTTTCAATTGCTTTCATGAGGTGTTTGCATATATCGGGCAACAAGAACAACAACAAAGGAAATATCAGGATGGGTATGATTCAAATATAAGAGGCTACCAACTAACATATGGTACAAAGTGGCATCAGTGTTGGGATAAGTATAGGTGGCAACAATCTTGACTCCAAAATGCAAGGGAGAAGGGGATGGTTTACAATATTCCATGTGGAAGCGATGAAGAGGGTCACAAGTATACTTAGACTGGGAAATAAAATTTCCTTCATTGGTTTGAAAAACTTGGAGGCCAAGGAAATAGTGCAAAAATCCCAAGTCTATCATTTCAAATTTCTTCTTAAGGCTAGTTTTCACATGGTTTAAAAGTTTTGAGTCACTACTAGTAAGGATAAGGTCATCAACATAAAGGAAAATGATTATGAGATGGCTTCCTACTTTCTTGGTATAGACATTAGGATTATAATGACATCTAGAAAATTTAGTGTCAATAAGAAAGATGTCCATTTTTGAATATCAAGTTCGGGGAGCTTGCTTAAGACCATAAATATATTTCTTGGCGACAAACATGGCTAGAGTCATTCTAGACATAGCCACACAGTTTTTCCATGTAGATTTCTTCTTACAAATCCCCATGCAAGAAGAAATATTTAAAATCCATCTAATGGACCTCCCATTTATGTGAGGAAGCAAGGGAAAGAACAAGGTGTATGGAACTCATTTTGGCTATAGGGGAAAATGTTTCATTATAGTTAAATCTTCAACTTGGGAAAATTATTTGGCAACAAACCAAGCCTTGTTCCTTTCAACACTTCCATTTGATGCATAATTAGTTCTGTAGACTCATTTATGTATGACAAGTTTTCTTCCTTTTGGAAGAGGTACAATATCCCAAGTATCATTTTCCATTAAAGCACAATACTCTTCATTCATTGTTGTATCCCAATTTGGATGATCTGAAGATTCTAAAAATGTCTCTAGATCACGAGTCTCTGAAACTTGATCCAAAAGAGAAGGTGCTCACTGGAATTGTGAACATGTATGATGCTGATATGAAGGATCACCGATAACATCACCAACTGCTTCTTGTGTTGAACAAACCCATCTAGGAAGCGATGGTGGTGGTGGTAGTGCTGGTTCAGGTTCAATGGACACATATGGAGGAAGGTGAGCAAGCAGAGTTGTATTTTCATCCTCATTGTCATCATCTAAAGAAGAAACTAAAATAGGAACAAAAGAAGGCTCAAACATCGAACATGGCTCGTAGGATGAAGAAGGTACAATCACCAAATTAGGCTCGTAGGACAAGAGATTTTCGTCAAAGTTAACATCTCTTCTAATAATAATTTCATTACAATGTGGTTGAAGAAGTCTGTAACTTTTGACATTTTCAGAATAACCAACAAATATACACTTCTCACCTTTAGGCTGCAATGGTTTCCTTTTCTCATCAGGAATGTGAGCCAATGCTAGACTGCCAAATACACGAAAGTGACTTACATCTAGTTTAATTTTAGTCCATGCTTCTTCCGTTGTTATATTTTT
The DNA here is from genome assembly GCA_010110895.2 of Picea sitchensis. Lineage (NCBI taxonomy): Eukaryota > Viridiplantae > Streptophyta > Pinopsida > Pinales > Pinaceae > Picea > Picea sitchensis. The sequence continues at coordinate 76,585 of SNQJ01S0028123.1, read as the reverse complement.
AAGAGCCTTTGTGGGAGTGTGATTTACTATGTAATTTTCATAGTTGATGGCTTCCGCCCAATACTTTAGACTTAATCCCTTAGATTGTATCATACACTTCACCATTTCTTTTGATGTGTAGTTCTTTCTCTTAACAACACCACTTTGTTGTGAAGTATATGAAATAGTGTGTTACATTTTGATGCCCTGTGTAATGAAATAACTTGTAAAATTATTGTTCACATATTCACCTCCATTATCTGTTCTTAACCTTTGAATTTGATGTCCAGATTGATTTTCTACAAGGGCCTTGTAGGCCAAAAACTTGTCAAAAAATTAACTCTTAAGTTTTAAGAAGTAAAACCAAGTACGTTTGGAAAATTCATCAATGAAAGTTAAGAAATACTTGCACCCAAAAAAAGAAGGAGAAGAGAATGGACCACATAATTCACTATGAACAAACTGCAAAGGGCCCAAGGCATTCCAAGAGGCATGTTTGTCAAAACTATCTCGATGATGTTTGTCGAGAACACATCCGACGCAAACACCATCTCTGCATGAAACAAGAGGAATATCAATCACCATCTGTTGCTTACATAATTGCTACAATGAGCGATAGTTTATATGACCAAATCACACATGCCAAATTTTGATCAAGTCATTTCTATGAGCAACAAAAACTGATGGAAAAGATGATGACCCAAAGTTGTGAAACTTGTACAACCGGGTAATATCATCAACAATTCCAGTTGCAAGAACATGATTAGGATATTTTAGATCCTTGATTACAATTTGGTGAGGTGAAAAATATATGGTTTTACCCTCACCTGAATGAGTGATTTGATATACTGATAGAACGTTACATAAAAGACTTGGAACACATAATACATCATTGAAGTGGCCATTATCTACCTGAACAGTTCTAGATCCTACAACACTAAGAGATCTATCATCACCAACAAATATTTTCTTGGTGTTACATTCATTTAGAGTGGAAAATATGGATTTCTCCTTAGCCATATGATAAGATGCTCCAGAATCAATAAGCCACTCATCATAAGAAGAAGTGGAAGTTGCATTTATGGAGAAAACAAAAGAAAAAAATGTGTGTCCATGAGAAGAAAAGAATAAGTAGAATCAACACTGATGTTTTTCTTCTTCATCACTGCTTCTAAGGCTGCCATCTTCTTGAAACATTTGGACTCATCATGATCATATTTCCCACAAAAGTTGCAATGTGTGTCAGTCTTCTTATTTTTAGATTTTTCTCCTTTGTCACCATTAGGAGAAGAAGCTGTCTAAGTGGGTTTGAGGCCCTTGTTTTTCTTATTGTTGTGGTGAGGATGTTTCTTCATTAGATTCTTGGGTTTATCTTTTTGCTGGGATACTAAGGCTTTGTTGGAGATACCTGCAGTGTTGATCACTCCAAGTTGTACAAACTTATCTTTATATCTAATCAAATCATCACAAAATGACTCAAGAGTGGGTTTTTGATAAGCTTTCCATAGAGCCTCTCTCATGACATAAAAGGTAGATACAAACAAAAAATATGCACTACCAAGCTTAGAAAGAATAATATAGATGCAACACTCTTCCTCCAACTTTATGTTACAGTCTTGAGATAAAATTCTAAATGTTTTAAACTTATATAGATCGTATTTAATGAAAGAAAAATCATTTGGACTTAAAGTCAATATCTGATTTTATAACTGATGTGCTTGAACAATATCGTGTTTACCAAACATATATTTCATCAGAATCATCAATTTATTAAAGGTGGAACCTTAAATAAGGAGAGATGGACATTCCAATTAGTCCATGTGATTCGTCATTCCTATTAGCCCATTTTACTTTCTTTTCATCATTAATGGGTTCCTTTTCCTTTCCCAAGGTAATCCGGTACAAGCCTTTACTTCTTAATAAATCCTCCATAAGGGATTTCCATTGGAAGTAGTTGGTTCTCGTAAGAAAAATATCATTGGAAGAATCCATATTAAATATGTAGATAATATGGATTTAAAAAATGAAACTCATGATTTGGATGGAAAGATCTCAAAAAATTAGGCCGTTTTAAAAAAAGGGGCATTGAAAATGGACTTCAGATGTGAAAGTTATGCCCTTTTGAAAAAAAAGCATAAGTGGTAACCACAAAGACACGTGGCAAGTAGAAGTTGGTCCACGTGGTGATACCCCTCCAAATAACCTCACTTTTACAAGTAAGTTGCTTTAGGAAGTGACCCACTTTTATAAAAAGAAGCAGGGGTCACTTTTACAATGAAGTTACTTTATAAAAGAAAGTTGCATGCAAAACAAATAACTTTAAAATAAAATATCAAAGCTACTTATAGTGATTCACTTTTATACTTGAAGTGACATATACTTTACAATGGATGCATGAACTTTTTCAAAAAAAGTATAAAAAAAAAGACTTGAACTTAAGACCTCTTACTTAATAAGGCAACTTTTAACCAAGTGAGCTAGCAAAACATATTCTATTTTTTAGAAGGAGGATTGTTGTTGTTGTTGAAAACAACCTTGAAGACCGTGTTCATAAAAAACCTCTTTTCACACAAGAAAATTTGTTTGCTTCTCGATGACAACAAGGGTTAGTTGTCAGTTAGCTTACCCATAAAAATGCACCCTTTTCGATCTGTTTCTGATTTTCCAAGATCGTAGAGGGCACATGGAAAAGAGAAAACACAGATCCAAAATAGTATCAACCCAGAAACAAAAAATAGAAAACCAAAATAAAACCAAAATAATACTCTACAAAAAATTAAAAAGGGTGTATTCGGGCTTTATACCTCCGGATCTAATTGAAATGGCTGTATCTTGGGAAAACATAAACCTTTTCGAGTGAAACAAAAAGCGTTCCTAACTGAAAAAAAAATGCTTTGGATGCAATGGAACAATCCTCTCATCCCATAAATGTAAAAAAATGACAGAAACCAAAGATGAGGCAACTCGACTTCACGATATCGATCTACAATGGGAGAAAGTCTTTAAACAAACTCTGATACCATGTTCGACAACACAAGCATTCCAATAGAGGACAAACACCTTCAATAATCACTCACACAACCAGATCAAATATCAACACACTGATATTTTGATGTGGTAAAACCCCTACGGGGAAACATCCACAACCCCAACCAACACGACCACTTGGAGCAATTTATTAATGCAAAAGAAAAATATTACAGAGAGATTTTACAAGAGATTTTATCACAATCGATCATCGAAAAATGAACCTCCATGCTCTTTAAATAGAGATCATGGACCAATCGAGTGCTAAGCCACAAATCAATGTAGCCATTAAGATCGAGGAGAATTTGAAATGTCAGATCACTCTATGTCGGGAACATATCGTGACCATCGGATTTCCTAACTACAAATGCATACTAAAGAAACACACTTTTACCTAATGACACATCAAACCAAATAGATCTTAACTAACTCCTAAGTGTCTAAATATCTTAACACTCATAAGGATCGATTGCTACAACAACTAAATTCATCCTTGCCACATGGATGATAGTTGGAACATCATTCATGGATGCATGTAAATTGTTAATTAGTGCTTTGTATTAACAATTAAAGAATATTTAATTACCAAGCATGATTCTCTCTTATAGTTTTTAAAATCTAGTATTTATAGAAGAGGAGTAGTCTCCTTTGCAAAGGGATATTATTGGTGATAACAAAAAAATAGAGCATCTAAATATATCGATTAATATGAGAGAGATTCCAATTGCAATGCTCTGATTCACTTCCAATAAAATAAGTGGCATCATTGTCATAACTGATTCAACATCCCTGATCCTGTGTGAGCAGAGTGTTCTTCACATGATCAAAATAGGGTATCTTCAATTAACAACCGAGTACCTGTTTTGACCAAAGATAACTCTGCATTTACTGCAATACTCCATTGCACAACAACTTGTAATCATGTGTTTGAATGAGAAATAACCTGCAACATAAATTGACCCTCTTTTGTGATGACATATCAGCTATCCATGTGCACCAATGAACAAGAAAATCAAGTGCATTATTTTGTTATATATTGTTTAAATAATCCACAATCATATGGATCATAACAATCCAATTATTGTTGAAATTAAAACATAACCTATGAATCGAGGAACTCTATCCTCTCTCTCTTTGAATGCATAGATTCTCTATTTTTCTATATAAAGAGGAGGCATCCTTGTCCTTGGGCATCAATAATTTGTTATCAGTTTGGGGGAAAGTAATCTTATTCCAATTAATATACATTTTTGAGTTCATTTCGTATGCATTGTCATTTCATAGTGCGCATATGGTGATTTGGTAGCTGGGAATACATGCCAAACCCTTAGAGGGGGGCCCATTCCAAGGTAAGGCACCGTGTATTCCCTCAGTGTATAATCATTCAATGTGTTTTGTAGTTTAATCATGTTTAGTTTTTTTTAAAATAAATTTCTTATCTGGTTATTATTTCCTATATAATGTTTTTATTGTAGAAATAAGATATTTGATTGCAGAATTATTTTATTCTCAAAAAAATCATGGGGTAGAGAATTAGATGTTAAGTTATGGGCATGGTCTATAGTAACCTTAACACACAAAGTGCCATGAACCTACTTGCAATTGATAATATTTGGTTTTCTGTGTGTTTATTTAATTTCCTGTAGGTTGTATGTGTGCTATGGAATTGGTGTGCTGCTGAATCACTCTGTTCCCAACCCATGGTTAGTGTACAAAGCTAAATGTTAACTTATGGGTGTGGTTCCTAGTGACTCTAGCATGTGAGGCGCCACCACTAAGTTGGGACTGAAAACATTGTCGATTCTTCTTTTTATTATCATAGGATTATGATTTAAATTTGAAATCGCTTTTTGTTTATGTTGTGTGGAAGATAGATTAGATCATGCAATAGTTTGGGCATAGTTCTTCTTCTGTGTATACTGCATCGAGAGCCTCACAAGATCAAATAGAATCTCTATTTATAAATTAAATGACCGTGTAAATTGAGTCCATCCTGATAATAGGAATACATGTAAAACACCGCCATACACCTCATATTTATTTATAGGGAATCACCATTTCCCATTCTCTAATGGATCTACCCTATTAACACCAACTTATTTTCTTTGGGGGTTTTATTTAGAGGCTCAATACCTTGGTTATTTTTTTCATTATTGGCATTTTTTCTCATATTTTTTAGTTGATTTCAATCATTGATCTGTGACAATATGGTTTCTTCTAGTTTTTAGATTCAACACATGTTTCTTTATAGGGAATCACCATTTCCCTTTCTCTAATGCATCTACCCCTATTAACAAAAACTTATTTTATTTTGGGGTTTGATTTAGAGGCTTAATACCTTGGTTATTGTTGTCATTATTGGTAGTTTTCTTCATATTTTTTAGTGGATTCAATCATTGATCCTTGACAACATGATTCCTTCTAATGTTCGACTTCAACACATCTATTCATACCATGTTAGTTCCTACTCATACATTGGGACTAATTAGTTATTAGTGGGATACCTCATGTATGATAGGGATTTTAATTATAGATCTATTACCACATGGTTTCCCCCATTCTTGACCATAACTCATTATCGCATCATGAAAATTCATACTCAATGGTAGTAGTGTTCCAGATCTAGTTGAAGACCTAGGACCTGTATGCCTCTTTTTCAAAATTTGTTTTGAGCTTCCACTTTGACCACACATCTAGTTATTTATGTACATGTTCTAAGCCCCCTTTCCAATGATGATCTTGTGTTGTAGTTCTTAATCGCCATGGGTGAACTTATTCTATCACACATTCATTTTCATATGTATCATAACATGTCTCCACTAGCCATGGTTCCATATTGTAATTGTATTAGTTATTTCACAAGCATGGGTATGCCTACCACAATTGTAAAAATATGTTATAAATGTATCACCTCACCATTATTTTCTTGTAGGTGGTCTCCCTTCTCTCTTTGTTGTGGTTCCTTTCTTCCATTTAGGTTCTCCCTCTCACACATATTTAAGAGAGAAAATCGTGATGCATTTTTTCTATACAATGTAATCCTAATCTCATACATCAAGGTCATATATTATCACACCAATATTTCTTAGTGGGGATATTTATGGTATTTTAACCAATGACATCCTAGAACAAAATTAACTACACTAATTACACCCAATGCATGATTATAGTCCCATCTTTCATAGCTTAAATTCCAATCAAACAATATGATAACTATATTTGGGGTTGCATGACCTTATATTTTAGTGATCACACCATCTTAGGGTTGCATGCCCATTCTTTTATGTAGTTACAAGATCACATTGGAGTTTCTTCAAAAAAATATTTGTAACTACATTTTCCATAGTGAATTAATGCTCAAAGTTTCCTAAATTGGTCAACGATGAACATAGGTCTATTCTTGTTGTCTCTTTTCATCAATAGAAGGGTACTTGGCCCTCCTTGGTGTCTATTCAAGCACATGGGAGTCCATGCCTGAATCTTCGACTTTCCTACTTAAACCATTTCAAATTCCAATCCAAATTCATCCTATACATACTGATATCCCCTCATTCATTTTAGATAGATTATTGATTTAAGGTTATGCAAGTGTAATAGAGCCAAAGAGTGAGAATATTATTTTTTCAACTCATTTATTTTGAGTTTCCTTACTCTTATGCTACTAATTTCTCCTTCCAAAGTGTCATTGCATAAGGTGAATTGTTGTCGAATTTATACATCACATAGATCCCTTGAAGGAATCAAAGAACCCTCCCATGGATAAGGATTGGAGTGCATAAATTGTAATCTTATCAATAGGTGATATTAGTTTAGTTGTATCTCCTTTCCATGTAAATTATTCCCCCCCCCACTAAAATTGTTGTTTGAATAATTTAAATTCATTATTTGAATGGTTTGTTAGTAAGTATACATGCACAAGGGTAAGATTTGATTTCATTGTTGTCTTTTTTACTCACATTGTCTACACTCAACTCTATACTTATTTAAGATAGTTTTTGGTACTTTTATGCAAAAAAACCCCATATGGAGATGCTTTTTTTGGCTCAACCATAACACGTCAATAGTACAATAGAGTTTCACTCTATACTTATTTAAGATAGTTTTTGGTACTTTTATGCAAAAAAACCCCATATGGAGATGCTTTTTTTGGCTCAACCATAACACGTCAATAGTACAATAGAGTTTCATGAGAAATAGTAAGGTCACATGAAATGTAAATGGAAGGGGATAAATCACAAAGATGAGAAAAAATGGGGAATATATTCCTACTTAATTATGGAGCATGTCGTCGACATTGAGCTTGCCGCATATGGATTTAATGCGCTTTAGTTTATTAGGATGTGTGTTTGTATAGAGATGAGCATTATTACACATTAGTTTACCATACACAATTCCTACTCTCCTATTGAACACCTTGTTGACGCTCAAAAGCGCAACATAGGGTACCTACTTGCAAATGGTTGCAAACGCCTTATGACTTATTATTTAACTATATCTAATAATATACTAATAGGCGGGGACCCTTGGTGGAACTTGTGTGACTATGACAAAAAAAACAACAGTTATGATTTACATGCTTATGAGTTGGCTGAGATGAGCCCTACAATTTATTTGCGTTTAAAACATTTTGGAATGATTAATCAAATATGATGATAAGGTTGATATGATATAAAAGGGAATGGTGTTGTTTTTATATAATATTCACAAGTATTATTATCTTACATTTACTTTGAGACAAGACCTAAAATCCATGCTTAAGTTATATGTGTGATGTGGTGACTTCATACCACAAGGGTACATGCATTGTTTGAATTGAAAGTCATGTTGGAATATGTTATCCCCAACAAAATATTTGAGTTATGTCACCTTGAATTTTTTAAACAATTGTTGTGCGCATTGGTTTAATTGAAAGATTGGTTGCATCCCTAACAAATTATTATATGTGAAAGGGGGATAGTGACAAAGGTTGGCGCAATGTTAAATTGGAACATATGGAGACTTTGGTATAGTTGGATGAATTAATCAAATTGAATGCTAAAGGGTGATGAACTCTATAGTGGGCTTGGATCGTACTATCCATGAATGAAAGTGTGAAGGGAGAAGTGACATACAATGAATGCACATCACTCAAACTCACCTCGAGCCCTCCACCCTAGTCATTCTTGCATTTTTCTCTGTTGGTTGCTACTGCTCCGCTTTGCTCAGTTGTGGAGAATGTATACAAGTTGGTCTTTTCTCCTTAAACAATATTTTACACAGGTATGTGGTTTTCTTGATTTTCTATCCATGAACATTCGCTCTTCTCTTTAAGTCAATAGTTGGCTCTTGTTTTCTCACGGTCTGTGTATTTCCAAATTTGTTATAATGTTTAGATTGTGTGTTGGTTGATTTTCAAGTTTTGGTTTCCTGTGGTGGTTGTTTTGAGATGATGGGAATTATAAGAGTCATGGGTGTCTTTTACTGGTGTAGTTGTTCACAAATTTGTTGTAAAAGAATGTGGTTGAGGGATACTCCCAGGCTTGCTTTGCCTCTAGTCCCTTGTTTTGGGTTTTCTTCCTTGTTCGAAAATGGGTTCTCTTTGCCTCTTTCCTGTGGGTTTTTGTGGACACTCTGCCTGTATGTTAAGTTTGTTGGTCTTCATGGATAACACACCTGTACCATAATCCCGAATCTATGAGTATTAATGTGGAATATTGTGTGGTGAGTAGAATTTTTCATACTCTTTTCTAGGCAAACCCTTAGGTTTTCATCCCACTTTCTTCTGCCACTTACTGTCCACTGTTGTGTTGAACCCTATGCACTATTGTGAAGGAATTTCTTACTCAGAATTTGATGAAATCACTTTCATGCTCTTTTGTTTGGGCGCGGGTTTTGATTGGTCACTTGCTATGCAAGTATGGAGGAAGTGTTGGACTCATTTATTCAATTGAAGCCATAGTCTGTCCATATGAAGTTTATGAGGTCGATAGAAATGTGCGAGTTATTGTTATAATATAAACTTGCTATGTTTTATTGTAATTACAAAAAGCAATTGTTTATAAGTTATACGATGCTCAAATGAAGTCTATGAACCAAAATGAAATAGGATGAGGAAGTTTGATAAGCTATGGCTTGATTAAAATTATGGTTGTATACAAGGATTGTTTTGGGGAACTTCACGGGACCCTGTGGGTTTTAAGGACTTTGATGATTTTGATATTATGGTTGTAGCCTGTCCACTTCAAGACTGTTGTTGTATTTCCTGTGGTGATTACGATGTTGTTCATTTTTCAATTCCATTATGTACATGCGATATTGTTATTATGGTTATTTTATTTCTAGGTAATTGGTTACTGTGTAATACAGTTCTAAGGAAAGTGAGCATTTTTGTGAAGCAAGCATCAATTTTGGGTTTTTTTTTGGAAACAGAGTATTGTTTAAATTTTAAAATTTTGAATAGTAAGAAAGTTTGATTGTTAATTGATATCATAGATGGCATGGTTGATGTATAATTTGAAAAATATCCATGAGATACCCACCCCCCCCATTCACCATTTTTCTCTAAATACACCCTTTCACGATCCCGATTTCACTTATTCATTCCATGTTCTGTGATATTTGTTTTGAAGAGGAGTCTGTGTGGAAATGAAAGGAGGTTGATAGTGGCAAGGGTTGAGGACTTATGTTCTAGATATTTTTAAATACACAGCTGATTTTTTTATTAATTGTTTGAACAATATTCGTATATTAATTCCCCTCCATGATATCATTTTTCGCTAAATACAAGCCCTCCATATTTCCCATGAACCCTATCAATTCCCTGTTCATGTGGCAATTAATAAATGACATGTTATGGATGGATTGCATGTGTCTCATAGTAAAATCTAGAGCCAACTGTTGATTTTTGTAAGTAGAGTTTCATGTATGGTTTAGTAAGAACTTCATGACTGTCAAATTGTTGCTACAGGATGAGTTTTTTCAGTAAAGGCAACAATGGCCGAAATAACAAAGGCAGGAGTAACTGGCAGTGAGGCCATATAAGGCCTCAATTTTCTATTCATTTTGATGCTGATCCACAAGATTCAAACCAATTGCTTCAAGCTGGGTTTTTAAATTTGTTTGGCCATGGTATCTTCCACACCCGACCTGACAGACCCCCATTTGAGCCTCCTCAGAATTTTCCTGACATTCCCGTTTCTGCACATGCTTCATTGCAACCCAAAGTCCCCGCTAATGACGGTTGGAAACAAATTTTCCACCATCCTGTCTCTCACCACTGTGGTTGGCCCACTATGTCATTGCCTTTACCACCACCAATTAACCCCAATGTTCAAATTTCTCCTGCTATTTCTCCAATACAATCCTCACACGCTATCAAGAGATTAAAAAATGACATTCCACAATCTGTGCTAGATAAAGGAAAAGCAACAGCCTCCCCCTCTAGTCCATCCACTGAGTCCTCTAAATCTGTGTCTTCATGCCTCCACTTAAAAGACCACAACTCTCATGTGATCAACGAGATACAACCCCAAGGGTCTAATCAATCACGTGCTGCTTTAGAAAATTCTAAGGGAGACATCAACGAGAAAAGGAAATATGCCTCGCAAAATAACAAATATGGTTTTTAAATGCTTATTTTTATGAATTTCAGTGATGAGGACAGTGTTTAATGGTTTTCAACATATTTCGGACAACAAGCCTTATTTTTGGATATTTTGTGGATAATGTGGATATATTCATTTTTTGGAATATGATATAAATTATTACTGATATTTAATATTCATATTAAATGATATCCACGGGAGCTACACATGTGTTATATGGTCTAAATGGTTATTTTTGGTACTTTGTATTTGATGATTAATAAGAAGAATTGATGGGAGTCACAAGGGGTCCCACCTATTTAGTTATTATTAATTACTTATTTTTATATTATTATTATTATTTATTTCTCCTAAACTAATTTGTTAAGCTAATTTAACTTAACTAAAGAAAGTAGTTGAACTACTTCAACTGATTGGAAAAGAATAAAAGATCAATTGGATGAAGAGACATGGGGATAATAGAAGGAGAAAGAAAAGACTAAGTTTTGCTCTCTAGTTTAATGAGATAAGTGTAGTTTTCATTCTTTTCTGAGTTTACTTGAAAGCCTAATCCTCTTTTTGACAGCAGGGTCTTATTGTACGCAACAAGGTTCAAGAGTGAATCTTACTTTTCAACCGCTTGTTTTAGAGGTGTTGATTCATCCTTGATAGTCCGTGTATTCTTGTTTGTTTGTGAATTAATTTTCATGGCTGATAAAGAATATCTTGCAGAGTCAAAATGGCAACAATTTGTGGCAAGCTGATCCAGATCATTGATTTCCATTTTATTTGACTGTCAGAGTCTTTTTGTATGGTTCCCATCGAACATCTATAAATTTGAATTTGGTCCATACCCTTGCAGGGGTTTGTAAAGAAAAATGCACTTTTGGTATCTCAAAATGAAATAAAATCAGATTGTAGTTCTGTCCCATACATGTGTTTTCATGAATTGGTTCTTCTTTTCACTTTTTGGTCTCTATGTTACTTTATTGTAAAATATGTATAAATTCCAGTAGCTTTGTATAAATTTTATTTTACATTGCAACATATACAAATTATAAAACCAACCTTAATCTTTGTAATTAATACTTGCAGATTGAGTGAATGTTTTTAGGCTATAAATCTCGGGTGACATTCCCAACTATCTTGTCCTAGCCAGGAAATATCTGAAAATGATTGATTAAGGTGTCCCATACCTTTTCCTCAACATTTATTTGGTGACCATACTGGGGAGATCTTCCATATCTCACTGGTTTATTGTATTCACGATTATCTTTGAATATTTCTTCTTTTTCTTGAACACTCTTTGACTGATTTTCTCATGACAGTAACTTCTACAAGTCAACCTAATATTGAACATGATCTTAAGGACCAAACTAGCATTTCATTGACTTTATTCAATACCATTCTATAGAATTCTAGTACCTGGGTCAAGCTTGAACTCTCTTGGGAAGTAGTTGAACAAGATATAAGTATCCGTGAACGTTGGGAAGCCAGGCAAAGGAAACCTAGAAATCAACAGTAACCTCCCCTTTCTAAGTCTTTGGTCTTCATTTTAATGTCCTCAAATTCTCACATTTATAGGAGAAGAAGAGGATTGTCCCATGAAGCTACCCCTATCATTGAAATAAGAAGGAGGAAAGCCATTTTGTTAACCCAAGAAAGCACTTTAAGGAGGACTTTGTCTGACTCTGCCATCTCACCCTTTTATCCCTTACCCATCACTCCCAAAATGGAATCTGCAGGTGGTGCTAGTGGTGCTGGAGGTGCTTCATCATCCCAACCTTCGACCTCATTAGTAATTGGTAGTCTATATAGTCATCAAGTTCCTGTACAATCAGCTACCAACCCTACTAAAGTTATAAACAAGTATGGGATTTTTCAATTTGAGGAAGATGCTACTACCATCCCATGGCACATATCTTCTCCCTTGAATATAGCACCTGCTACTCGTCCATTACCCAAGTTTAAATAACATCTTTATGGGTTCTCAGGGAATAACACTATTTCTACAAACGAACACCTAGTGGCATTTTCTAATGCTTGTCATAATATCAGAGCTAACGATAACGATAGATGCATGCACTTATTTTTCAACTCCCTTGAAGGGAAAGAAACAACTGGTTTCTTTGATCTTCCCCCAAAGATCCTTTCCACTTGGGAATAGTTGGTTTATTGGTTCAATTCCACTTATGGACAATCCAAGAGCCCGACCGAACAATTAAGGGAATATACAAATATTTCTTACAAAGATGGTGAGACTATTAAGTCCTTAAATCTCCGCTTCACCAAATTGTACAATCAAATCCCTGAACTAAATTGTCCCCAAAACCAAGCCACTTTCATGCATTACTATAATGTTCTTCCCTCTCCTTATCGTCATAGGATCAAATAAAAGGCTATTGACAATATTGACTTTGCTCTCCACACTTGCCTGGAGTGCGAAGAAAAACTTGAAAGAACAGGTCTCCCTAAAGGAGACTCAGTCAAACAAACATATATGTCTTCCCTCATACAACTTGTGCAAGATATGAAAAATCGAATGATAGCCTATGAACGAAAGGGGGATTCTCCCTCACTTACTCCTGGGGAATATTCTTCATCTGCAGTGCCTTTTATGAATACAAATTAAAACAATTTTCAACCCAAGGCCATTATGTCTCGCAGTTGGTGTAACTTATGTGAAGAAAATCATGAAGAAAGCACTTGTGAAGTTAAGAAGAGTGCTAGATATAAAATCTTTGGTAAGAAGCCTGAAACCACTATCATTGTTCTAGATACTATCAGAAATACTAGGAAAAAATATTATGCTCCTAAAGGGAAATACGACCCTCCTCATGCTTTCCACTCCAAATTCATTTTCACAAGGTACTAATGTACAAAATTTTAAGATTCCTGAGAGTCAAGGAGTTCCTTCCCTTATTCCCTCTTCCAAGTATAACATTCTTAACCAATTGGCTAATATCAAGGATGATGCTACTCTTTTGGACATGGTTTCCGTCCTTGAACAACAAAAACATCTCAAGAATTTTATGGAAGGAAAAGCTTCCACCATAGCCAATATTTTTGAAGAGGAACAAGAAGAGGATTCCATTGTAAATAAAATAGGTGTAAATAATTTTAAACACCCTATAAAAAACCCTCCATTTTTCATTTCTGTAAAAATTATGGATAAGATAACCCATTGTTTCCTAATTGATGGCGGTTCGGGCCCAAGCGTAATGTCAAAAATCATTATGGAATAGCTAGGATTATCATGTACTAATGAAAATTCTAGAAGAATGCACTCCTATAACAGTCTACAAAATTCAACAATAGGTGAAATCAAAGATGTAACTTTAGTTCTATGTGCACATCTTGAAATAAGGACAACCCTTAGCATCCAAGTAATTGACATGCCAGTAAGAAACTATTCTATTATCCTAGGAAGATACTGACAAGCCCTAACAGGTGGACATATTTTGCTTGATGGGACACACTTATCTGTTCCCACGAATGGAAAGAATATGATAGTCCTAAGAGAAGGAAGAATTTCTCCATACATAGAAAGTATTCCTCAACCAAACGTAAATTATATTGAGGAAGACTTAGGGGTGTAATCTATCTTTGCTGACGAGGATGACACAACTTTAGAGAAAATGGATTTAGAAGACAATATGTGGCACATGCATTTCGATGGCTCAGGCTCAAACAAAGGTAATGGAGCTGGCATTATCTTATACTCCCTTATAGGTAAAATCCATAACTTTTCTTATAGGTTAGAGTTTTCTTTCATGAACAATGTCACTGAGTTTGAAGCCTTACTGCTAGGTATCGAAAATGCCCATAACCTTGGTTGCGGTCACCTTACAATTTTTGGTGACTCTGAACTTTATGTGAACCTTGTGCATGAAATCTATTCTCCTAGAAATAAGTTGATGAAACTCTATACCCAAGCTATTTGGGCACTTATCTTGAATCTACTATCATTTAGCATCACTCATGTTAAGAGGGAACTTAATTCAATGGCTGATAGGTTAGCTGTATTTGTGACATCCCCTACTCGACAAATTCTACCTCAAAGGCTTGATTGTACCTTTCAATATTTATATCATCCTCACATTCCATATAATTTAGAGTCATGACAKGTTTTCCCTATTGATGAAGGMATCTATGATTTCATACAAAATGAACCGTTTAATCCTAAGGAAATCATATCTATGGAAGATGAAAAATTTCCAAAAGGCTTGACTCCTCTTGAGAGTTCATTTTCGTCGAGTGTTGTGAGAAACAAAGAAACCCGTAAAGAAGAGGAGTAAAAAAGGAAAGTGGGTGATACCATTTCGTTGAACCTTGGGACCTCTGAATCTCCAAATATGGTTAAAATAGGTGCCCAATGTTCTGATGAAGAAAAGGAGAAATTCACATAACTATTATGTGAATTTCAAGATGTTTTTGCATGGTCATACAAGTATATTCGTGGTTTTGATCCTGCTCTCATACAACATGGAATTCCTATCAAGGAAGGGATAAAACCAGTTAGTCAAAAACAAATACCCATTAACCCCGCACTTGAAGCTACTATTAGAAAGGAGTTGGAAAAGCTCTTGAAAGCTGGTATAATCTTTCTAGTTAAATATTCTGAGTGGGTTTCCAACTTAGTTCCTGTTAGGAAAAAAACTGGTCAGATTCGATTATGCATAGATTTTCATGCATTGAATAGAGCAAGTGTTAAAGATCATTTTCCTCTCACTAATATGGAAATAATTTTGCAACATGTTGTAGGGTCACAAATTATGTTCTTACTTGATGGTTTTTCCGGATATAATCAAATCAAGGTAAAAAGGAATGATAGATAAAAAAACACCTTTACTACATGATGGGGCAAATTTTCTTATGAGTGCATGCCTTTTGGATTTTCTAATGCAGGTGCCACTTTACAGAGAGATATGCAAATAGATTTTGACGATATGGTCGGTAAGATTATCCAAGTTTATCTTGATGATTTGACCGTCTATTCAAAGAATCGATCGGATCACCTTGGTCATCTTATAAAAGTTCTCACGTGATGCCGAATATTCGACATTTCTTTAAATCCTTCTAAATCTATTTTTGGCATCACCAAGGGCAAGCTCCTTGGACACATCATTTCTGATTTAGGAATAAGCATAGATCCGAAAATGATTGTTGCTATTCTGAACCTTCCTGTCCCCACTTCCAAAAAGGAGGTTCAAGCCTTTATGGGCATTATCAACTTCATTCGTAGGTTTGTTCCTTATTTTTCATTAATGGTTAAATCAATTCATAATATTCTAAAACAAGATTGCTATTTTTCTTGGACAGATGACGTAAAAAACGCTTTCATAAGAATTAAGAAGGCAATTATTTCTGCACCTTTTTGGCGAAACTGGACTTTGAGAAAGATTTTGTCATATACACTAATGCCACTGAGGAAGCAGTTTCTGCTATTCTCTCACAATGTGATGACAAAAATAATGAAAAAACTGTATCTTACATGAGTCAACATTTATCGAATGATGAGTTCAAATACTCTTATATTGAGAAACATGTATTTTCTCTTCTTAAAGCTGTAGAGAAAATTTTCCACTTTATCCTAGGCAAGCACACGCAGGTAAAAGTCCCTTTGCTTGCTGTCAAGATTTTTATTTCACAAATTTATCTTTTAGGGAATCTTGCACATCATCTTGCCAAAATCCAGTAGCATGATTTAACCATCATGACTTTGAAAACAATTAAGGGATGCGACTTATCCCTTCACTTAGCTCAACATGCTGAAGCAAGTGAAGAAATTGATGATCATGATAATCCTCTTTCAACACTGTTTTATATTGAGAGTCAAACCCTTTCTATAGATGAACATCCCTGGTATAAAAATCTGGTGTATTACTTGCAATATTAGAAATTCCCAGTTGAATTGGATACTCATCAAAGGAGAAGGCTTCGTCTTGAATCTTCCAGATATATTATTTTAGGAGGATTTTTGTTCAGGAGATCTGCTGATGGTATATTACTTCGATGTGTGAATAATGAGGAAGCACAAAAATTGTTACATGAAGCTCATGGATCTTCAGATTCTGTTATGCATGTTGGTGGCCATTTTTCTGCTAAAGTTACTGCTTTTAAAATCATCAGAATTGATTAGTATTGGCCTCCAATTTTTTGAGATTCTTATAAATTCACAAGATCTTGTGACAAGTGCCAAAAAATCGCTAGGAAAGAATGTCTTTCTTCTATGCCTTTGCAACATGTCCTCCCTGATTTTCCTTTTTCGAAATGGGGTATAGACTTTATTGGTCCTATTCATCCTCCGTCTTCAATAGGGCAAGTTTTTATTCTGATAGCCACTGATTGTTTCACTAAGTGGACTGAAGTTGTCCCTCATAGGCACTCACAGGGAAAACATGTAATTTATTTCTTGGAAACTAATATCTTCTCTAGATTTGGCTTTCCTTTTGAGATTATTACAAAAAATGGTCCTACTTTCATTTTCGCTAAATTGACTCAATTTTTAGCTAAATTCGGGGTCAAACATTTCACCTCATCAGCTTATTACCCTCAATGAAATGGGCAAGTCAAGTCTACAAACAAAAAACTGGTTAGTTTCATAAAGAGGCTCATTGAAAATAAGCCTTGTCAGTGGCACACCCTCCTCTCTTATGCCCTTTGGGAAAATCGCAGTACCACCAAGGTAAGCATAGGTTGCACTCCCTTTCAACTTGTTTATGGTCAAGAAGACATTATGCCTACTGAGATGGAACTTTCTTCTCTACGACTGATGCTACATATTGAAGAATTAAGTTCTTCCAATATCCCTCAAAGGATAAATGCATTATTAGCCTTAGAAGAACAAATAATGTTTTCCTTGGAAAACATAAAGAGAAGACAACAAACCGTGAAGAAATATTTTAACAAACGTACAAAAGCTGTCAAATTTAAAGTAAATGAGAACGTCTTGTTTTGGGATTCAACCCATGCTGACAGAGGAAGGCATTCAAAGTTTCATAAACTATGGCTAGGTCCTTTCAAAATCTGTTTTGTTCTAGGCACAGACTCTTGTCTTTTAAAAGACTTGGAAGAGCGATTGTTTTCCTATAGTACAAATGGTTCCAACTTGAAACATTATGTGGAACCAACTTGATTGATAAATTCCATGTGGAAATCACTGCTGTATATAACTTTCTGTTTCATTGTTTTATTTTTCTTTGGTTAATTGTTGTTTTCCTTTTTTGTTTATCAGAAATAATTTTCATATTAGTTTTGCCATAACAATGCCATTCTGTAAGTATTGCTGATCAATAAAAATAAATTTTACACAGCTGTCACAATGTCTTCCTTGTAGACATCGCTACAATTGATTTATGCTTCCAGTACTGTTGTTAGATAGATGAATTGATTTTCTTCCCTACTTTCTACTATCCCTTTCTCCACTCCATCCTGAGATTCAAAAGAGCATACCAAGAAATTTCTCCTTAAAATAGGAAACACTTTTACTGTGATCGATCGAATGTTATGCATACAAGACCAAATCCCCTCATACGTAACACTTTTCATGAGTTATTCCCAAAGTATTGGATCATTTTTCCCCTTAATCAATCTTTTTCCCCTTGTTGCCTATGTTCACTGGTCTACGAAACCGAATATTCTGATTTCTTAATATGTCATAAACAGATTTCCCTATGGAGTTGCTATTTTTTTGATGCTCAAAAGTGCAACATAGGGTACCTACTTGCAAATGGTTGCAAACACCTTATGACTTATTATTTAACTATATCTAATAATATACTAATAGGAGGGACCCCTAGTGAAACTTGTGTGACTATGAGGAAAAAAACAACAGTTATGCTTTACATGCTTATGAGTTGGATGATAAGAGCCCTAGAGTTTATTTGAATTTAAAATATGTTGGAATAATTAATCAAATATGATGATAAGGGAGATATGATTTAAAAGGGAATGCTATTTTTTTTTATATAACACTTGCAAGTATTATTATTTTACATTTACTTTGAGACATGACCTAAGCTCCATGCTTAAGTTATATGTGTGATGTGGTGACTTCATACCACAAGGGTACATGCATTGTTTGAATTGAAAGTCATGTTGGAATATGTTATCCCTAGCAAAATATTTGAATTATGTCACCTTGGAGTTTTTAAACAATTGTTGTGCACATTGGTTTAATTGCAAGATTGGTTGTATCCCTAGAAAATTGCTATATGTGAAATGGGGATAGTGACAAAGGTTGGCGCATTGTTAAATTGGAACATATGGAGACTTTGGTATAGTTGGATGCATTAATTGAATTGAATGCTAAAGGGTGATGAACTCTATAGTGGTCTTGGCTTGTATTAGCCATGAATGAAAGCGTGAAGGGGGAAGCGAAGTGCAGTAAATGAATGTCACTCAAACTCACCTCGATCCCGCCACTCTAGTTATTCTTGCATTTTCCTCTGTTGGTTGCTGCTGCTCCGCTTTGCTCGGTCATGGAGAAGGTATACAAGTTGGTCTTTTCTCCTTAAGAAATATTTTACACATGTATGGGGTTTTATTGCTTTTCCATAAATGAACATTCGATCTGCTCTTTAAGTCAATAGTTGGCTCTTGTTTGCTCATGGTCTATGTATTTACAAAGTTGTTATAATGTTTGGACTGTGTGTTGGTTGATTTTCAAGTTTTGGTTTCTTGTGGTGGCTGTTTTGAGATCATGGGAATTATAAGAGTCGTGGGTGTCTTTTATTGGTGTATCTATTCACAATTTTGATGTAAAATAATGTGGTTGAGGGATACTCTCGAGCCTACTTTCCCTCTGGTCCCTTGTTTTGGGTTTTCTTCCCTGTTCGAAAATGGGTTATCTCTTCCTCTTGCCTATGGGTTTTTGTGGACACTCTGCCTGTATGTTAATATTGTTGGTCTTTGTGTCTAACACGCCCGCACCATAATCCTGACTTTGTGAGTATCAATGTGGAATATTGTGTGGTGAGTAGACTTTTTCGTTCTCTTTTCTGGCCAAACCCTCAGGTTGTCATCCCACTTTCTTCTGCCACTTACTGTCCACTGTTTGGTTGAACCCTATGCACTATTGTGAAGGCACTTCTTACACAGAATTTGATGAAAGTACTTTCGTGCTCTTTTGTTTGGGCACGGGTTTTGATTGGTCACTTGCTATGAAAGTATGGATGAAGTGTTGAACTCATTTATTCACTTGAAGCCACAATCTATCCATATGAATTTTCTGAGGTTGATAACAATGTGCAAATCATTGTTATAATATAAACTTGCTATGTTTTATTGTAATTACAAAAATCACCTGTTTATAAGTTATATGATGCTCGAATGAAGTCTACAAACCATAATGAAATAGGATGAGTAAGCTATGGTTCAATTAAAATTATGGTTATATACAAGGATTGTTTTTGGGCACTTCACGGGACCCTGTGGGTTTTAAAGACTTTACTGATTTTGATATTATGGTTGTAGTCTGTCCACTTCAAGACTGTTGTTGTATTTCTAGTGGTGATTACGATGCTTTTCATTTTTCAATTCCGTTATGTACATGCAATATTGTTATTATGGTTATTTTATTTCTGGGCAATTGGTTACTATGTAATACATTTCTAAGGCAAGTGAGCATTTTTGTGAAGAAAGCATTAGTTTTGGGTTGTTTTTTTGGAAACATAGTATTGTTTAAATTTTAAAATTTTGAACAGTAAGAAAGTTTTATTGCGGATTGATATCAGAGATGGCATGTTTGATGTATTATTTGAACAGTATCCATGAGATACCCCCCCCATTCTACCATTTTTCGCTAAATACACCCCCTTCACGATCCCAATTTCACTTATTCATTCCTTGTTCTGTATATTTGTTTTGAAGAGAAGTCTGTGTGGAAATGAAAGGAAGTTGATAGTGGCAAGGGTTGAGGACTGACGTTCTGGATATTTTTAAATACACAGTTGATTGTTTTATTAATTGTTTGAACAATATTCGTATATTAATTCCCCTCCATGATATCATTTTTCGCTAAATACAAGACCTCCATATTTCCCATGAACCCTATCAATTCCCTGTTCACGTGGCAATTAATAAATGACATGTTATGGATGTATTGCATATGTCTCATAGTAAAATATAGAGCCAACTGTTGATTTATGTAAGTAGAGTTTCATGTATGGTTTATTAAGAACTTCATGATTGTTAAATTGTTGCTACATGATGAGTTTTTTCAGTAGAGGGAACAATGGCCGAAATAAGGGAGGCATGGGTAACTGGTAGCGAGGCCATAGAAGGCCTCAATTTTCTATTCATTTCAATGTTGTTCCACAAGAGTTGGACCAACTTCTTCAAGATGGATTTTTTAATTTGGTTGACTATGGTATCTTTCACCCCCGACCTGACGGACTCCCATTTCATCCTCAGAATTTTCCTGGCATTTCCATTCCTCCACATGTGTCATTGCAGCCTGATGTCCCCGCTAATGATGGTTGGTAAAATTTTTTCCACCAACCTATCTCTCACCACCGTGATTGGCCCACTGTTTCATTTCATTTACCACCATCAATTAACCCCAATGTTCAAATTGATCCTACTGTTTCGCCAGTACAATCCTCGCACGTTAGCAAGAGATTAAAAACTGACATTCTGAAAACTGTGCTAGATAAAGGAAAAGCAATGCCCTCCCCCTGTATTCCATCCACTGAGTCCTCTAAATCCGTGTCTTCACGCCTCCACTTAAAAGACAACTTCTCTCATGTGATCAACAAGATACAACCCCAAAGGTCTAATCAACCACGAGATACTTTAGAAAAGTCTAAGGGAGACAACAACGAGAAAAGGAAATATGCCTCACAAAATAGAAAATATGGTTTTTAAATGGTTATTTTTATGATTTTCAGTGATGAAGACAATATTTAATGGTTTTCAACATATTTTGGACAGCAAGCCTTATTTTTGGATATTTTGTGGATAATGTGGATATATTATTTTTTTGAGATATGACATAAATTATTGTTGATATTTAGTATTCAGTTTAAATGATATCGACAAGAGATACAAGGGTGTTATATGGTCTAAATGGTTATTTTTGGTACTTTATATTTGATGATTGACAAGAAGAATTGATGGGAATCACAAGGGGTCCAGCTTATTTAGTTATTATTAATTAAGACCCTTATTTTTATATTATTATTATTTATTTCTCCTAAACTAATTTGTGTGAGTGAAAGAGGTGTTCCCCTTCCTCTGGTTCTTCTGGTTCGATTGGATGGAATTTGGTGGTAGCGACAGTGGCGTTGGGTTCGACATAAAAAAAATTATTCCTTCTTCTGGATTTTATTTAGAGTCAGAATTTGCCTTTGACTCGAAATCTTTCAGCTTAGCCACCAGTGACTGATTGGAGCGACATTCTTCAGTGTTGTGCCAAGGGATTTTATGGTATTCACACCACTTTCTCGTGTCCTTCTTCGACTTCTCATTAGCCTTCTTGTGTTGTGGCTTGGACTGGTTGTCTTGAGAGTGGCCATATTTTCTCTGTCCCTTGTTTTGTGAGTTGGGGCCGCCTTTACCCTGCTTCAGCTATGAGGAGTTTGCAGATCCAAAATATCACCTTTTCTTCTTAAATTTCTTCTCGATATTGACAACATATCTATAAGCTGCACCTAGTAATGTGATGTCTAGAAAATCCATTTTTGTTTGAATGTATCTATGTAGACATCCACAATATTTGAGCACCAGATGTTATTCAGAGTCTTTGATACCCAATTTGGTGTGCAGGGTATGGAAATTATTGGTGAAATATGGTACTGTCTGGTCCCTTTCCTAACACAACATGGACCATCTTGTGTACTGGTCCTCGTAGCTTCCAACAGGGTAGTATTGTTCTTTAATGGAACCCCTGAAGGAATCCCATGTGGGGGTGACCGCAATATTGCAGATTCCTCTATGGCCCTTTTCTTAGAGTAAGTATCCCACTAGTCCTTAACATGGGGGATGACCTTGAGGAGTGAAAAAGTAATATTTTCCCTATCGGAAAAATTATGGACCAAAATATACCCTTCGAGTAGATTCAACCATTTATCTACAATATCCGCATCTACCAGTCCTTCAAATAATGGAATATCAAAATTTACTTGTACCTTGAAGGGGGTTGCATGACTGCTTGATGAAAATGCGTCTCCTGTGGGAAACCGCGGAAGGATCTGTGCAAATTTGTCCATCATTTCGTTACTCTGTCATGCAAGGGCTTCCTCGAGTAACATTTTAAAAGGATCTCCTACTCCATCATGTTTATTCTCGTCCCCCATTAGGTTTTTTCGGGGTCGGTGTGACCGATATTGCAAAGGCTCGATTCGTTCGAGTCCCAACTTCTTGTACCCATATCTTGTCAGGGACATGCACGAAGAAAAATAAATGAAGAGGAGACCACTCTGATACCATTGATACATATTTATGAGTGAAATGAAATGAATACAAAACTGAATACAATAACACATAGATATGAAGAACAACAACATATATCTAGTGAACAATAACTTCTATTGAATAAATAAAATAGGCTGAAAGTGTAAAACTACAGAACTGAAAACAACTTGCTCGAATGGTGGTAGCTATCTCTGAGAAGATATGTGGCTGCTAAGTGCATCTGTCTGAGAAAAATGATTACAATGAGGCTCGAGATGCCTTTTTAACATTACTTACGAGTGCTAAAACCATATACATCCAAAAACGTAACCCTAGGAGATGAAACACCAAAAGTTATGTGGCCCCCAATGGGTAAGTTGGTACCTCAACTTCCCAGGGTCGTAACTTTTGCATACGACCTTTGTGGTAGGCATTTTATAACATGTTCGAAAGGTATTTTTGAGAACTACACATTATACCATCAAACTTTGACTCCATCTACAGTTTGATTGTGGGAAGCTAAAAAAACATTGTTTAGGGCCCCAAAATGACCCTGGAAGTACAAAAAGATGTACTGACATGAAAACTTCCAAAATAAGCTAGTTGGAATAGGTGGGCGGCCACCAATATCCACTTGTATGCTGTGTAGGGATTCAATATAGCCCCAGAAGTGAATAACCCACAATTACAAAGAAATGCCATCATTACAGAGAAACATGTTGAACTAAAATTTGTCAAGAGGAACCAGTTGGAATATGTGGGTGGCCACCAATATCCACCTGGATCAGTCCTCCCCCCTTAGGAAGCAATGGTATGCATTGCGTTGAGTTCTCCCATCAGGTGAGGAAATTTCTGCTGAATTTGACTTTGGGTGAGCCACTTGCCTTGGTGCAGGAGCTGTCGTGCCTTGAAAACTCGATAAAGATGGATTCTCTACCAGCGAGTGCCCTTGACCTGTGTATCCATTATTTTATTAGTGGATTCCTGTTCCATGTAGTCAGGGTTGAGCTATGTTGGTTTCATCTATTCTGTGATCTCCTAGGTGTCCAATAATGGTGGAAAATATGGTCGGAGGAGGTCCACTTTGAACATTGAGTGCAAGCCAAGGAAGAGGGGAGTGTTGATATCAAAATCATTGTCACCCATAGCCTTGGTGATAGTGTAAGGCCCATAGCGAAGTGGACAGAGCTTCCGATGGGGACCTGCAAGGCATTCTTTCTACAAATGTAACCAAACCTTGTATCCCACTTGAAACTTGTGCAGTACCCGGTGTTAATCATGGAACTACTTGTACTTACCATTGGATTTCTTTAAAATCTCATGGACCTCTTGGCAGATGTGATGAATTTTCTCAATAAATTTGGTGGATTTTTCGGTCTCATACTGAACATGGGAAGATTTTGTCTGTGTGGTTGCAAGAGGTAGTGCAAAATCAATGGGCCCCAAGGGTTGGAATCCCATCTCCACCTAAAATGGGCTATGGTTGGTGGAGCTCTGGAGAGACCTGTTGTAGTTGTGATGAACATAGGGAAGACTCTCATCCCATGTATGCATATTCTTAGAGTTATACATGCACAGGATGTGCTCAATCATCCGATTGACGACCTATGTTTGGCCATCGGTTTGAGGGTGGAAGGAAGTGGATTTAGTGAGCTTGGTGTCCAACAATGACCATAGACTCAACCAAAATGTGTTGAGGAACTTGTTGTCCCAATCAGAGATGATGGTCTATGGTATCCCAAAATGGACCCACACTCGTTCGAAGAAGATCTTGGTCGTATCTACCGCTGCGATGATCTTCTTGTAGGCTGTAAGAATGGTCATCTTCAAAAACTGATCAACCACCACAAATACACAATCATTTCCTTGCTTGGTGGATGGAAGGCCAGACATGTAATCCATCGAGATGGATTCCCAAGGCCTCTTGGGAGTAGGAAGAGGGGTGTATAATCCTTGCTTCTTGATGGATGGCTTGGAAATGGAATGGGTAGTGCAAGATTTGATATAATTGTTGACATCCTGTGGAAGTTTCGGCCAATAAAAAGGTTTCTGTAGAATGGCCACAATTTTCTCCACCCCAAAATGTTCTGCCATCCGACTGTGGTGAGCCTCCCAAATCAGCTTTGCATGCTTTCTTGATAAAACACAAAGATGGCCCAAATGGCATAACAATCCATCCTGAATATGAAAATTTGTGACATTCACACTTGTACCCAAGATCTAATAGGTGGTGGTGAAGTCATGATCTCGTGGATAAAGTTAGGGCCACTCAGATGGCTCATGCCCCCAGGAATGGAGCATAATGGTGACTGCAGCCACGAGAGGTCGATTGAGGTAGTCGATGACATGATTTGTGCTCCTTATATTATACTTGATGTTGATCTGGACCGACTGCAAGTATTTGGACCACTTTTGATGGCGGTCGTTCTGCAACTTCCCTTGTGTCTATATGAATTATGGAGGGTTGTGATCAGTGTGGATGAGTGTCTCATTTCCCAGAATGTAATGTTTCCATTGATGACAGGATTTCACAATGGAATACATTTTATTTTCATAGGTGGGGTATTTCTAGATGGTATCTGAGAGTGTCTCACTATGGTATGTTACTAGATGACCGTGTTGAGTGAGAATTGCGCCTACCACATAGTTAGATGCACTAGTCTCAATCTTGAATGGTTCTTGCAGATTGGGTAAGGAGAGTACTGGAGTTGAGCATAAGCAATGCTTCAGATCATCAAATTCTCATTGTTGTGCCTCCCCCCATGCAAACTTTTCCCTTCCATTGCTCTTGGTCACTTGGTTGAGGGCCCATGCAATGTGAGAGAATCC
This sequence comes from Picea sitchensis, assembly GCA_010110895.2. NCBI lineage: Eukaryota > Viridiplantae > Streptophyta > Pinopsida > Pinales > Pinaceae > Picea > Picea sitchensis. The sequence goes on along the minus strand of SNQJ01S0028123.1, from coordinate 50,792 downwards.
CAACACGAACAATCGACGGAAGTTGGAAAGTCCCAAGAAGCTCTGAAGCTTGGTTAGTGTGGTCAGGGATGGCCAATCATGGACGACTTGGATCTTCGTTGGATACACATGTATCCCATGCTCATCAACAATGTAGCCCAAGTATTGGACCCTGTTCATGCCAAAGGAGAATTTTTCCAAGTTGGCATATAACTTGTGTTGTCACAGAGTGCTCAAAAATTGTTGAATATGCTGCATGTTCTCCTCCCAAGTTCTAATGAAGATGAGGATGTCATCTAGATATACCACCAAAAACGATTTGGTGAAGGGTCTCAATACATAATCCATCAACCTCATGAAAGTGGCTGGTGCATTTGTTAAGAGAAAGGGCATGACTGGCCATTCAAAGAGACCTTCTTTAGATTTGAAAGTTGTCTTCCATACATCAGTCGATTTGATGGAAACCTAATGGTAGCCAGACTTTAGGTCAATCTTGCTGAAGAAATCCCCCCCCTTCAGTTGGTCAATAAGGTCATCAATTCGGGGAATTGGGTACCGATTCCTGAATGTGATTTTGTTTAATTCTCTTTAATCAATGCAGAGCCGCCATGTATCATCTTTCTTCTGCACCATTACAATTGGGATTCCACAAGGAGAGGAGATGGTTTTGATGTTCCCATTTTGAAGCAACTCTTTGATTTGACACTTGATTTTTTCATTTTCTATCAACGAGCGATGATAGAATGGTCCATTAAGAAGAGGTGAACCGAGGGTTAGATCAATTGGATGCTTGACTTGGCCATGCGTCGGTAACCTGGTGGGTGAGGAGAAGATGTCTCTATACTATTCCATGATCTTGTCCACTTTCTTCTGCTGCAATGAGAGGATCTGTGTATAGGTCATGGATGTGGTGGGGAACTTCTACTTACTGTGAGAACAGATCACAAAGAGGATGATCTTTCCGATCTGTGAAATGACCTTACTGCATTTCTTAGCAGAGATTAAATAAATAGGGGTAGGTGGCGCTACCTCTGGTATCCTGTACAATTGTCTACCCAAATTAATAATAACACTACACAGTTTAGACTCATACACAACATGTCGCTTCCACATATATGGTTTTCCTAGAAGAACATGAAAAACTTCAAGGGGAGTAATATCACACAATACCTCATCTTTGAAGGGCTTGATGTGGTAGGGAAGATGACACTGTTGGGTGATGCAGAGATATGTTCCTTGGTGAAGCTAGTCGATGGTGTAGGGCTACGGGTGTGATGTCATTGGAAAGTCTAGATGCTTGATGACCTCTGCTAAGATTAGGTTCTTCTGACTGCCTCTATCGACAATGAAATGAAGTGAATCCCCCTTTACCCACATTTGTGAGTGAAATAGGCGTTCCCCTTCCTATGGTTCTTATGGTTCACTTGGATTGAATTTGGTGGTAGCGAAATAGGCATTGGGTTCGAAATCAATAATTATCTTCCCTCCTTCTGGATTTGATTCAGAGTCAAAATTTGCGTCTGAATCAGAATATTTCAGCTCGACCACTAGTGACTGCTT
>SNQJ01S0028123.1:11198-21972 GCA_010110895.2 Picea sitchensis | reverse complement strand
CCGCTCCGATGCTCTTGTGATATTGGATCTGCAATGAAACACAAACCAACCAAAGTGAAAGCAACAATAGTATATTCAATGAAAACTTACACATGTGATCAAGGAGTCATGTAATAAAATCAGAATGATTTTATGGGAAAGAAGCATGCCACTGTATTATATTAAGTAAAAGTGGAATATACAACCAAACAACCTTGATGTTGCAAGGTTCCCTTTCGGTGGCCCTTTGCTCCAACACACACACTTTCTCCAAACTTGCATGAAGAAGATCCACAATAACTTGATGGACCAATGAAGACCTCAAGCATCAATTGAAATAGAATCCCTCGCACAATTCTCAACCTATTATTTCATTAATTCCTTGCTTACTTGTTTGCTTAACCTTTTCCATGAGAAACCCATTCTTATATAGGAGAAAGAGAGATGGTTAAAGAGATTAGGATGATCCCACCAAATAAGAGAAGCAAGTAGGATCCCAACCATATGGATGCCACCTCATATTCTAGAAGATTCCCTTCTAGAACCTTTGTGAACTTCGACCTTTTCTCAGTCTTTCAACACCGCCGCACCCTGGCTATAAATCATCCCGCGGAAACGCCGCAAGGAAGTTTCAGGATAGACTATGGCGATCAAGCATCATCACACTGTATCCTATGCTTGGCCTGCAACATCCTTTATTGACAAGGTTTTGAAGATTAGGAATCCAGTCACTTTTCTCATGAAGAAAGGTTCTTTTGGGACTTGAACACATGTTATAGAAACATCACTAGGGTGACTAAAATAATGTGTAACACTAGATCCGGATACAATCACAAGAAAAACTCATACAATATCTGGGCATCCAGGATATCAAGTGATGCACTGTACAGTTCTTCCCAAATTAAAATGTGATTGAATTTAAAGTCATCCAACATATGACTATTTCTCCCATGCCTTACCATGTACCAAAAATCAGATCTCGATTTGATTAAAATTGGTGTAATCCGACATTCAATTATCTGGGGGTTCTCTATTTGTAGCATCCTATGTTAAGTCTTAGATCTAGATGTGATAGCTTGATATCAAATGAATATGACATCCGAGAATTTGGGTATTATAAAATTATGTTTATAACACTTGTCCTTGGATTCCACATGTAATACCCTCATGCCACACTAGTAATCCATCTTAGCTTCCACATTTACATAATTTAGTAAAATGATGCCAAGTGTAGTGACATGTCATAGGTGCCACATCATCGTTTGGACTCACTAACTCTTAGATTCAGATACATTATATATTACCTCTCATAAAAGAAAATTTTACACTCCATCCAGATCCAGGTCCTAGTGCTTCATCCATAATCTGGGGAATCCTTAGATAGATTCTCTTCTTTTTTATCCGGATTTGGATTTATCTTATCCATATATCTAGATTCATTAGCCCAAAAATCAAAGTTAAGTCTAGATTTCAATTAATCATGATGTTTTTCCTTTTAAGACATTGGCATTCTATAAAAAATAGAACATAGACACAATTAAATCAAAATAGAAGAAATTATGAAAGGAGAATCATTGAAGCATATCTAATTTTTTTATTAAAACTATAAAATAAATCAAATCCAAATATGTACAATTGAGTTGTAATCAAATTTAAATATTTACAAATAATTAAAAAATATATATAAGTAAAAATTAGGAAGGGTCCCCATTATTTTATGAGGAATTCATATTATAATGGTGGGTTGTTGTGCAGGAAACAACAATTGGCGACTAATTGGGTGAACTAGTTATCTCTTCCATTAATAATTTAGGAAGACATTTATCTAAAAATTGAATAATACATCATTCATTTCAAATTTCAAAAATCAAAGGAATCTAGTATATTGCATACTTGTGAAAAATAATCTTGGGATTCCAAATACTCAAAACTACAATATTGGTTTTGCAAAGCTCACTTTTATGTGTTAAATTTTGAAATTTATTCTAACTAGTCATGAAATGATTCAAAGGAAAAAGTTTTTTCTACCATCAATATTCACACACTTGATTTCCTCATCTCCTTTTACTTGGCATTGCTTTTCTTCCCACAAGCATCCATAGCCCTGACGAAAGTGCCTTAGTACCATACAAGTATGGTCCCACTGCCAACGAGCATCCATAGCCCCAACAAGCTTAGTTGTACTTCCCACACTTTAAAAGTTCTTTCAACTTCCTTCTTTAGTTAATAAATTTTCTTTCACCCTTTTTTATTTGTAAATATAAATATGGGTGTGAGGAAGATGGGTGGTACACAAGTTTTTTTAATTGGTAAACAATTGAGGCATAACAACTTAGTCTCTAGATTGTCTTCCACTTCTAGTTATTGTCCATATTATTTTTTATTATTTATGTCAGTAATGCTCTTACAAAAACAATATAAAAGTAATTTTCTTTAGAACACAAACTTTTGAAAATAAGTATAGCTTAAATATAGCGATTCTCTTCAAAAATCCTCATTGAAATCGCAGACTATTGTAATATTCTTTAGATAAATCCTCCTTAAGGATTTATGGGCAGAGTATCGATGTCAGTTATTAGACCAACAAACTTTTTTTTGTAGCAACCAATGATTAATTCAAATCTATACAAACAAATTCAAAACTTTAGTTGTAAGAAAAATAACTAAAAGAAATTATAAAATTTCAGAGAAATTATATAAAAAGACAAAACAAGATACAATGTATATAAAAGAAAAAAATTGAAAAAATAAAGAACTTTATGCATACAATCTCTTTTAGACTTGGATGTTCACAGGGAGGCTTTCTAACCCCCCCTCCAATGATTTCAAAATATATGTTGAAGGACCAATTTTTTGAGATATTTGCAATGGGCCTCACTAGAGGGTTTGTAATTTAGTATGTTTTCCTTTAATCCCATGGGATTTATCCCATTTCACCACTATTTCACCAACAACAAAGTATTTTTTATCAACTAAGGATATTTCAAACCATTTCATAACAATCTATTGATGAATATTAAAATTTTCTTTGGCTTTTTCTCATTTCTCTTCCAGTTTTAATAAGTCTTGAAGTCTACTTTGCATTGTTGGGAAAGACTCATCTCTAACAGATTGGGAAAGCTATATAGAGGGAAGGAAATATATTAGGGTGGAGAATAGATTCCTTTGAATTATAAAATGAAGAATGGAGATTTCCCTAAGGCTACCTTTGGTATAAGTGTATTTGCCCACAAATAATTTGGAAGAGATTTGTGCCAATTGCGTTGGTTTTCTTCAACAATTTTCTTCATAATTCTAATGAGGTTTTTATTAGTGGATTATGCTGGACCATTTCCCCATGGATAATAATTTGCAAAATATTTGATTTTAATCCCTTTATTAACAACAAACTTAGTTAATTTCAAAGACGAAAAGTAGGATGCATTGTCAAAAACTAAAGAATCAAGAATACCACACTTGGTAATATTGTTTTTTTAAAGGAAAGAGATAATATGGTCATCATTTACATTTTTAAGTGGAATGGTTTCTATCCATCTTGCAAAATAATACATTGCAATGAGTATGTAGTTGCGTAGTTTTGATGAATTTGGAGTATTTTCTCCAATTATATCAAGTCCCCACTGTAAACATGGGCTTCCAATAATCACTGGTTGTAAAGGAAATGCATGTTTCCTCTCTTTTCGTACAAAAGTTTGACATATTTTACACTTTCTAACAAAATCATGAGCATCCTTGAATAGTGTATGCTAGTAATAACCAAAACATACAACTTTGTGTGCAATAGTTTCACCATTGAAGTGTCCCTCTGTTGGGACATTGTGTAACTCTGCCAATAATTCCTCTACATATTTCATTTCCAGGAATCTTAGTAAAACATTATCATAATTTCTGTGAAGTATCACTCAATTTATAAGTTGATATTGAGAAGTTGTGATCCTTAATTCCCTCTTCTTATTTGATTCTAGATACTATGGAGAAGTACCATGAGTAAGAGAAGATTTTAAATTATTATACCATGAGTTTGTTGAAATGGATACATAAAATATCTCATTAATATTCATTTCAACTTCATCCTCCCAGCTAGATTCTTCTTTTGATTGAGAACCTTATGATTCTGTTGCTAACTTGCAAAGACCTTGTCTTATGACAATCTTGGTACAATTAATTTCCATATCATACTCCTGGGGTGTGGTCATCAAATTTTCTCTTTTATCTCCCAATTCTTTCTAACCTTACAAATGACGAATGGTCAAAAATCACTTTTATGTGTGATTTCAATAGATATGGTAAAAAATGTTTAACTACTTTAAAAATAATGAATCTTTCTTTTCCACTTCTGGATATTTCAATTTAGCTCCCTAAAGGCCATATCTCATAAAATAAATATGCTCTTCATTTCCTTTTGATTTTTTATGAGTTACCACTACAACAAAAGAAAAATCAATAACAAAAGTATACAAAATAAATACTTGATTAAAATTCATACACAAAAGTGGTGGAGCTTATGCAAAGGCTTGCTTTATTGAAGTAAAAGATTCTTTATGGACCCTAAAATATTATTCGTAGGATAAGATAATTGGCATACGAGTTATATTTTCCTTCTTCTCACATTCATAAGATTTTTCAAACTATTCCATTGCAAACAAAACTTCCATAATTAGATGAAGAAGGGAAGGTGTTTCTTGAACTAGAATAATTTATAGATCAACATTCTCTATATCTAGTGGAATAATATGCCTCTAAAATAAGATACATTGGAAAATGAGTAGTTCATGAAGAAATGCTCTCAATTCCAAGCTTTAAGGTAAACACTTTTTTAAAGAGGGGGGCTATGTTAAGGCCCTAATAAGCATTCATTATTAGTTTATTTTATATATTAGTAGGTCAGCTATAACATTTCATTGTACCCTTTTCATTATAATTGTACCCTTTTCATTATAATTGTACCCTTTGTCTCCTATATATATACTAAGGAGACCTAGTCTTAGGATCTTCATATTCTATCTTGTGAATTGGATATATTGTAAAAGGAGGTTTCCCCCTCGAAGTGTATTGTATTCATTGACTTTTAATCATTTTCAAGGTGCTTGGTTCATAACATGGGAAGCTACTGGAATTCATTCAATATAGAAGTCAATATTTCTCTTTGGTGGAAATCTTGACAATTCCCCAAACACATATTCATATTCCCTAAAAAATGGATAGTCTTAAAGACTTGAATCCTTATCCTTTGTTGTGTAAAGTTCCCCACTACTAAACCCAACAATTTGAATTTTTTTTTGTTGTGTAAAGTTCCCACTACTAAACCTAAATAATTTGAATTTTTTTTATACCAATAAAACAAATGCATGCATGATAAAAAGGCCCAATAATTCAATAATTTTAAACATGAATGCAACTAAATTATCATTCACAAACCAACATAAAACTGCTTAAAACTCAGAGTAAGAACACAAAAAATAATCCCATAACTGAATGCAATGCATTGAGAATTTATACGTATTAAAAAGCATTAAGGAGTGTACTCCACTATACAATACACAAAAACATATAATTTACTTAAGAATAGAGTATATGCACATAAAATAAATCCCATAAATAAGAAAAAATAATAGAGAAAAACATCTATCTTTTAACAACAAATAAGCAATTGATTGTAGGGGATGGATGTTCCTCCCAACTATATATTTTCTACTTCGATTATCAACAGAAAATCACCTCTGAGTCAAGGCTATGAATCGATAATAAAGGGTGTGTTATAGAATATTTCCCCTGCGGATGGGTGAAATCTCCCTTGGATTATCAAACCTCTGTTACCAAGACAAAAAAATACAAATATTGTTATATTCCTTTCTATATCTAACTTAGATGGTTAAATGAGGAGAAGAGAAGTGTGACATACCTTATTCCAATGGTTTTCCTTTGATGCTCCAAATCTTGAGCTTAATTCCCGAACTCCTTGATCCTGCAAAGAACAATAACGATACCTTTCTTCCACTCTATATAATTAACTAAACAGATCTACCTATGAAGATTGAATGACAATAGACAAGTAGATGCAAATGTACACATACTTGAAGGAAACATGCCAAGTATATAAATTTTAGAACCAAAAGAAAGTACTCACAATATGAGTTGTAATATGCAACAACTCCTTTAGGTGCTCCTCATCCAACCCTTTGCATGAACAACATAACATCAAAATAACGATGCTATTATTGATTTCTTCCTCCTCCTTCCCCATGGAAAAAATTCAATTTATAGGCATGAGAAGTACAAATACCATGAGAAAACGAGGGATATGGATGAGGAGAGAGACCCTTTAGTTTTGGATCAGATCCTATGGTGAATCCCAAGCATGATGGTCAAGCATAACTAACCCAATCTGAGAGAGATGACCCATATAATTTGGTGGAGAAGATCCCCTTTTTCCCTCAACAATAATGGTACTCCCCCATAGTGAGAGACAGGGAACCATCCTAGGAATTTTGATCCCATAAAATGGTAGAGAGGGTGCCATGGAACTCCCCCAGTATGGAAAGGGGGGCACCACCCTTCATAAATTCTCAAAAATTAGTTGAATTTTACAAGGAAAAGGTGTGTATTGACATTCAACGATGGGGATTTTCTCTCTAACATGATTTGGAGGTTGTGAAAAATGTTTCTAAGGTTTCGATTGAGTTACGACACTTTCAAAAAGTGCATGAAGCATGTTATGACACTTGTGATAGTTGAGTTATGATACTTACGACACATGCGACACTTAGAATGTGATGTTTGCGCCACATGTGACACTTAAAACATGATGTTTGCGTCATGTGCGACACTTGTGACACTTTATATGAAAGTGTGGAATTTTGATGTGTAACACGATGTCTCTATTTTTTCCACTCACATTCCATTATAACCCACAAAAAGCTAATTTTCCTACATCTATCCCAATCCACCAACTCTCTTCCCCTCAACCTGCACAACCCAAGGAATGGGATTCCCATTCACTGCACACAATCCCTCTGGCATTTGAACTTCCCTCTAGAGATCCAAAACAAGTTGGCTAGGAACATCTCTTATTGGGGACTCTAGGGATGTTAACTGCAGTAAGAAAACTCACTGCAACAAATCACTACTATGGGGAAACCTCTTGCACATAAAACTCACTCTACAGGACTAACAACTTTATTATTCATGCATTTTCATCTCCAAACTTCTACCACAAATTCCCACTATGGATACCTTCAAGCTCCATCACTCTGCACTATGTTTTTGTCCCAAAAAATGCATTCAAAATTGCTCTCTTTTCCCATACAAATTTCTTAACTATAAAATATGCCCTATTTTCCCATACAAATTTCCTTTTATCCCATGCATGTTTACTCTACCAATTCCAAAGGTTGATTTTACTCAACCCCCATGCTCTCATTAACTATGTGAAGTGAATTTTCACACCCACCCTCTTACACGTGTTTAATGATTTGAGGTTTTGATACACTCAATAGGAAATTATAAGGCTTATACACAATGATAATTCTAGAAAGTGAGTTGAGATTAATACCCATGAATAATTCCCCCTTGGGCCTCCTTTTAGACCCTCCCCTCTTGATCCAAAATGGATTTGAACCAAGAATGGTTATAAGACTCAGTATATTCAAGATTATTTCGGTAATTAATGAAGGTGTTTTTCCAACAAAACACCCTCCCTAATTTATTCTTTTTCCTTTTATATAAGAGAAGAAATTCCCCCCCCCCCCATACTCAAATTTTCTACTGGAAAGCCTCTGAGACTCTCTCATGGAAATTAAAAAGACTAAATCTCTCTTCTCACTCTCCATATTTTACCATTTTCAGTGATTTAAAAAAATACTATGTCCCATTGATACACTATATATTGGCGAACTTCCTCTTTCCTTCACCGATATATTGTGTATCGAAAAGCATACTCTTTCCCTCACCAATATAGGTTGTATTGGAGACCATCCTTCTTCCTCTGTTGATACAACCCATATTCACGACATGGGTTTTTCTTCACTGATAAACTTTCTTGAACTTTCACTTAAAGTTTTTTCTAATATCTAATCGATTTATTTTGGGTATATCGATGGGTTAATATTTCCCTTGCCAATACAAACAGTATCCATGAGTTAGTTATTTCTTCACCAACACACTAGATACCATCCTCTCTCTTCCGCAAATACACAGGAATGGACAACACTTAGAAAATTTATTTTCCCACTTTCTAGTGTATCGATTTTTATGGGCACTGATACACCGATGATTCATCCACTTATAACCTTCAATATTGTTTAAGGGATATTTTCCACATGACCTTAGGTTAAGTCACAATAGAGCAAGACTGAATTCAAAAGATAGAACCAATCCTCATCTATATCAATGCATACAAGAAATAACTAATTTTTATAAGGAGAGAGAGAGAGAGAGGGAAAGAAAGAAGGAAAATGCCTCACACCTTGGATCCTTCATTTGATGTCTATCCCTACTCTCGCTTCTTGAAGCGCTCCTGATCTCTACCAAAACTAGCCTGCAATAGGAAACCAAGAACAAGCTACTACAAGGTATTTATACATTCAAATATAATATATCACGTGCATAAGTTCAAATATATAGGAAATACATTGGCATATGACATAAAAATGAACCAATAAACACACAATAGGAGGGAAAGATAACTCTTTTGTTAACACCAATGTGAGAAAGGTAGTTATAACCTGATTCAACCTTCAGTACTAGTTTAGAGCCAACTTCTATGGGTTCCTCCAAAGACATTCAAGAATCAACTCAACAGGGAGGCTCTTCCTTGGATAACTCAACAAGGATATGAACACACCCTATAGTTATAAAGAGAAGGAAGGAACATTGGAAAAGGAGTTTCCAGGTATGGGATGTTACTCAAAGAATTAAGGGGTATAGGGAAGTTTGCTAAATTTTTACAAGATGATCTTGCACCTCAGTTCTTCCTCCCATACATGCCCCCAATGGTTCATTTATACCATCCTTGAGAGGTTAAGGAGGTTGAATTATTTTTGGTATGGGCCCAACGAGGTTGGGAAACGATCCCAACTGAAATCCCCGCTTGAAAATGGGGAATTAATTTATTTTTCACATTTTTTTAGGGCATCCATGGGTTGCAATCTATCAAGGAGTGTATTTCCGCATGTAGCACAAAGGAAACCCACAGATATAATAAAAAGTCATGTTTTTTAAGTGACTTTGATGAGGGAAGTTGGGATTTTGATTAGAAAGCTAGGGAAAAGGGTTGGGCCAAGTCACAAATGCATAGACGTGGCAAATTGTGCTATAATATATGCCCTCTAATGTATAAGGTCATAAGGGAAAGTGATGGACAAAATAAATTATAACTCTAAGAGGTGAGGATGCAATGAAATAATCCATGAAGGTTCTCGAGACAACTGATACAAAAACAAAAACCATTAGCCAATATCAAGTAAGAGTATTCTCTATCCCAAGTCAGGAATACCCATGCTCACGAGTGATGAAAGCATGGCCACCAAATCAAATACATTGTGGATCCATGGAATATATGAAAGTATGAATAATTTTCATGGCCAAAAGAATTACACAGTGGATCCATGTGATATATATAAAGAAGAAAGCATGGCCACGAGGAATACACAATGGATCCATGTGAAAGTAGATCATAGACATTAATAGATATACAATGGAGCTATGTCTCAAAATCAAAAGAAGAGAATATTTGGGACCAATGGAGTGAAACAAATTTTCCTCTACAAGTACCAATGTCTGAGGGGTGGTACAATATATGTCAGGGAGCACAAAATATGTGATGCTCGTACTTCACCCGAAGTATTCAAAACGACCTGTCACAGTACGAGTCTATACTATGTGAATATATGTGTTGGGGTTGAACATAATAAGACACTAGTTTATTACCAATCATTGATGTACGTCGTTAAAAAATGCAAGACAACCCACCGATAATGATAATGGGTGTCAAGGTACCATGGTACAATCTAACAAGCGTGAATAAATGAGTTGACGTCGAACACCTGGTAGAATCTATTGAGCAAGGGAATTTGATGTGTTCCCACTTTCAATAATGAGGGAACCTGCCACTGATGATTGCAAGCCCCAAGGTACCAAATATGACTCTAGATCCTTATCCCAGAGAAAGTTGACACTTTAATCTGTCAGAACCGAAATGATAACCTCGCGAGGATATGAATCCTCCTTTTTTTTAAAGAGGTGGTACTCCTCTTTGGCTTATGATATTCTTCATAATTTCAAATCAAGGATAATATGGGACTGTTTCACATATTATAGTCCAATCTTTAATGCTCAAGAAAAATCAAAATGCTAAAAAGTAAAAGAATATTTATAAAAGATAATTCCTGAGAAGTGGACCATGAATATCAAACATCACACATTACAGAAAATAAAAATGTCCTCACATCCATCATAGAAGAAATAAAGATAGTGATCACATTAAAAATAAAAGAAAGATGGTCCATTTGCATGAGAGAATTTTTAAAGAGTAATACTTATAGAGCTCAATAGAAGATTATGATAGACCAATTTCAAATAATTTATACTCAAAACTCAGATTTATAAAATAAAGTCAAAATTGATATCGAATTAGTTCTCTCGGATTTCTAAAAAATAATAATGTCTATTACAGTGCATGAAATTTAGGAATGTTTCCAATGTACTGGGATTGGCACTCTTGTAGACCATAAATAAAAAATGTACAAGAAAGTATGAAGTAGAAAGAGGAGCATGGGTGGATCTCGAACAACATAAT
>SNQJ01S0028122.1:68095-89896 GCA_010110895.2 Picea sitchensis | reverse complement strand
CAAGCTTTATAGCCTTTACAAAACAATTTCAGATCCTAAAAGAATGGATCTGATATGCTAATAACAGAAATAACACAACAACTTTTACAAAAATGTGGATCTAATCCCTTTTCAAAAATTCAATCATCTTTAATCTTCTTAATCTTCGACAGCTATAGAGATCCTCTGGGAGGTGAGGATGTAGCTGGAATCCTCCTTCAACAGCTGTAGCTGGTCTTCAACAAAAATAGGATAACCTCAAACCTATTTGCCTTTTATAATGCCTCAAATCTCTGAGACCCTCTGAGAAAAAATTTACTTGAAAACCCCCTTTAATCACTTGTCTTCAAAAATCTTTGTCTCGAGCTCAAAATCTATCTTTCCTCAGCTTCTGTGGTTTCGGCGGCTTACTGGCCTAGGACAGGTGGAATTAGCCACCGAAATTCTTGGAATTCAACGGCTTACTGCTTGTTTGAAAACTGTTTAAGCCGCTGAAAGTGTAGGCTTTGACAAAAAGCAAAATCTTCAAAATGTGGAGTTGTTTATAAATATGAAATCCAGTATCAAGTTGGATATAAAATCCAAAGCTTCAGAGAAATTTTAAGCTTCACTGGATGATGAGACCTACCTGTAGCTTTTGGTCTGGCAGAAGCATTTGAAAGATGTTGGATCATCAGCAGGAATCCCAGGTTCCTGTATATATTTGTAATCATATGTAAGCTCTTCACCACATTCAATTTCACAACCTGCATATAGCCCTATCCGAAAAATCCTGTTGTCTAAAGTTTTCGTGTAAATCCAGTATATAGAAAAAGTTATCTTCACAGCTGTGGTTAATGAAATGACCAACATTTGACATCTTGAAGCCATCAAGCACCAAGTGATATTCTTGAGGAATATCAGGATGGTCTACATTGAAAAGATAGCTGGAATTGTATTTAGGATAGAACAACCCCTGTTTACTAATTTCTCCCTCAGTTAACATTTCACCAACATTCTTGAGAACAAATTTTCTTCTTGGGATTTGTTCAAGAGTTCTCACAATTTGGTCCACATTGACACCTACTGTTACACTTCACAACGTCTATTGTGATCCATCCAAGCTGAAGAAGGTCATAATGATCATATGGCAAGCACCCAAGCATAGGCTCTCCTTGACAATCAATCAAATGCGCTTACTATGCAAACTTTGAGGTTGACTTGGCCCATTGTCCTGGCATGTGTATTGAGGCATGTTAACCTATGGCTTGTTCTTGGCCCACCTGTTGCATTTACAATGAAGGTATTTCCATTTTCCCGATCTGCAATTGCATGTTGAGAGTCCCATGAAAACACTGGTAAAACTTCTGATCCATATGCTACAGGAGGATGAAAATAGGTTGAAGAAGTGAGGGGTTGTTGATAGATAAAACCAGGATAATATGACTGATGAGCAAGGATACTATCAGCCCCAACCATAGCACCAGGAAAGTAAGTCCTATAAAGATTGTAAGCTGGTTGAGGGTAACCATAACCCGACATATAGTATACCACAAATCCATTTTCAGCTTGGATTCTTGTATAAGGGATCCCCATGCCATCTATTCCAATAAACCCACCTTGATCATTCCATTCATATTTGAAACAGATGATTTCCAGGCTACCAACAACGAATTCCTTTGACTATATCCTTTAAAACTGCAAGGTCTTGGCGACAACAGATCTGCCTTTCTATTCGGCGCGCAAAACTTCGAACACCTGTAACTTCATTTGGCATTTTCATTTTGGCTTCCCCTTCATGGCTCTCTCTCGTATTCTCCATCATGGCCCAATGCTTTTAACCTGTCAAACATTCTAGAAATCGAGCCATGCCTACCACAGGACAGCTGCACATGCATTCTCTGTCTGCTCTGTGATCTTTCACACACATGGCACATGGGCATTAACTAGAACTTGATTTTTGGAAGCTTGGCGGTCTCCAGTTGGTAGTTTCGTTGTATATTTTGAGCCTATGGTTCGACCTGTGACTTAGTTTGTGGCTTGAGATGCCAATTTGATACATAGCTTATCCGATGAGAGAAGTGTAGTGGAAGAGTTCGGCGCTTGCACTTGGCGTGGTGACATGTGACTAGATTTGTGAAATAGAGAGCTTGGCATTTAGGCTTTATGTGTTTACTCCTGAATTAGCTTGACTCATGGCTTGTGGACATGGAATCATAACTTAGGATTAGAACTAGGATACTCGGGTGCACACACCACTAGTTTTTGAATAAATTTACAACAAAAATGTATATTTTGTTAGAAAATAATAAAACCATAATAGCTAGGGTTACAAGCTAAGTAACATTTATTGTATCTTTTGGAATGCAGGTAAGAATATAACCTTGGACAAAGCGAGCAACATGAGCTTGATGAAGGGTTTGGAAGTTATGACCTTGTCCAAAATTTTTAGAAATGAGAGTATTAAGTAAAAGTGGAGAAAACACTCCAAAAATATCAGTGTATTTTTTATCGCTAATAGGACCATCTATGTCTTTGACCATTAGTCAACCATATGTGGGGTTATTTGTGCCTTTAACTATTAGTCAATCTGTTGTAGGATCTCTTCCTATAGGGGGGAATCCTTTTGTAGGACCTTTTATTCCTCCTGGGGTGCAACCTTTTACAAGACCATCTTTTCCTGCTTGGGGGAAACCTCTATTAATTGTGATAAATCCTCCTTTTGGAGAACCAAATCCTATTTGGAGTTACCCTTCCAGAAATTATCTCCCTTTTGATCAACAACCTCCTCTTGGGAAACAAATTCCTCTCGGTCAAAAACCTCCTATTGGTCAACAACTCTCTATAGGAAACCCCACTGGTAACCAAGTCTTTAGCGGTCCTTCATTACATGGAATGGAAAGAATTCCATCAAATGTACCTCAAACTAGTGGGACTGGTGGAACTCAAGTTCCTATTGGCCAACAATTTCACACACATACTCTTACTACTAGTACACAAACAACTATGGGGCCACCATTTTAGGTTTATCATCCTAGTGGAAATCAGATGTCTGTAGAAAAATGTACCCTCAACAGGGATATCCTCCTCCTTCGGTGGATAATCCTTACACTTATTACCAATATCTCACATTTCAACAACCTATGTTTAATCGACAATTACCATTCCTTGAAACATTAGATTTACCCGACCTATCACGGCTAAAGAATGATCCCATTTTTCATTCTCCTTTTTGGTTTCCTATATGTGCCAAGTTACCAAGTGATATTCCAAAATTCGATGGGAAACCTAGAGAAGACCCATCAAATCACGTCATGACTTGTCATTTATGGTGTTCTTCAAATTCATTAAATGATTATTATATCCATTTACATCTTTTCCAATGCACTCTTACTAGGAGTGCTGCTAAATGGTATATAGAATTACAATGAGGAACAATTCAAGACTTCAATTTGTTGGAAATAAGTTTTTTGACTCACTTCCAACTTCCGATTCATTATGAAACTGACACTGAACTTTTAACCTCATTACGATAGTCAACTTCGACTCATATTTCTGATCATATCCATGAGTGGAGACGATGATGTCGTTTGATCAAAGATAGTATAACTGACCAATTGTTGTCAGATTGGTTCACCTATTCATTGTTAAATCCTATTACCCACGATGTCTCTATGGGTGGCGTTGTAACTGAGGAGAAATCTATCACTCGTGATCAGTATTAAGACCTTCTATATTCACAATCTCACATGTTATATTCTTTGATTCTGCAGGCTCCTCGCCCATCAACTAATCCAATTACTATACCTCCTACAAAATTGATGCAGGAGCATCTCCCACATCAGGCGAGCCAACGCGGATGCCAAAGGACAGTTGGACGAGCTAGCACAAATTTTGAAAACACTTTGAATTTGTTGCGTGATCTTAAATGAGCCATTAAGAAAAGGCGCACTTGTATATTGTAAATGGACCTTGAGCGGATTCTCTCGTCCTTAGTAGGTAGACGACATTTAAGATAGTTAATGTAAAGTAGATATAAATTAATTCTAGACTAGACGGTTGTAGAGCGCAAGAGGGAAACGGGATATAGACACCTTCATTGTGCATTTGTATTATCATCCAGGAAGAGCAGAGGAGAAGCAGAGAGTTGTGTAAGAACACCCATGTACAGATATTTGAATTAATAGAAGAGTTTGATTCAAATCCATGGTTTTGTGTCTGTTCCCTGTGTATTGATGTTGATATGCTCATGAATGTTTGCTTCCTATTATACATTTTCTTTTATATGTTGTGTATATGATTTCATGTCTGAATTGAAGTCTGAAAGGGTGAAGGAATGAGTTTCAATTGTTTCTCTATTTGAGCCAGAGGATTCCTGCAAGGAGTGCAGTTGAAGTGTTTGCAAGGAGTGCATTGACAGAGGGTTCATATAGAGACAACTTTGGTTCTCATTCATCCCAAAGGTGCAGTTGGCACAAGAGTCGTGCAAGGAGTGCGCAGGCCAGGAAAAAATCTCAGGGTTGCGAACCTAAGTGACTTGTCGAAGGACTGCTGCTGTAGGTGTGCGCAGAGTCGAAGTATTCAAGCACTTGAAAGTGTTTGAAGGTTTGCCGCAAGGAGTGCGTGCAAGAGTTTTCTGGAGGATTTGAAGGTTGTGGAAAAACTCAGGAAGGATAGGCCTTTGAGTTTGTTGAAGAACAGCGAAGACAAGTTGTGCCTTGAAGGTAGGCAAGAAGCATCGTAAGTTACGCAAAGGCAGATGAGTTCCACAAGGAGTATTTAGCTCATTTCGTAGGAATCTCCAAGGAAGGAGTGGACGATCGGTATCCTCCGAGGAGAATTCGTGACATTCCGTGAGCCGTTAGATCTCACAAAGGTGCAGGGGAGATACACCGACGTATTCCCAAGGGGTTTAAAGCTCAGGAGGGGCAGAGCCGTTGATCAGGACCACGAGGGTCGTTGGATCCACACGTATATCGTGGATCGAGGTTTCATGGATTGAAACTCCAAATTCTTGCAACGGGAATCGCGATATTGCGATACGTGATATCCCGACGGCTACGTAAATAGTGTGGGCCACTGTTGAGTCAGCGAGTGGAAGACAGGTGCCACATCTCATCGGGGTTTCGCAGCAAGAAGTGTCGAACATTGGACATCAAAGCTGTGAACTCATCGGAGTTTCGGTATATCGGGACTCGGGAGTCGGAGAACCGATTTTCTCGACACTGTGAGTGCCGAGATCCTAATAGAGGAAGTCCCAACAGGGTAAAGGGAGAGGTCAGCGTTGACTTATATCGGTGTTCGGGGATTCGTAGAACCAAAGGTGGACCACTAGACTCGCAAAGTTGCAAAGTCCGATTCCCCGATAAGTAAAGCGAGGGGGATCGCGTGAAGAGATCTGTGGGTGCAGATTTCCCGATAGGGAAATAGAAGAACCTTGGTGTTCTTCGGGCCGAGGAAAGAGAAGATCCTGTGAGTGGACGTGCCCGCGGGTGCGTGTTGCGTCAGTTTGGTATCAGAGCACAGAAAGATTCTTTGCTTTCTGTAGCAGAGAGAGAGAGAAATCACCATGCCACCGAGAAGAGATAAACAATCACCCATTCCAGAGGATAGGGAAGTGCAGCGGAGAAGAGGCAGGCAGATGGCAGATCCAGCCATAGAGAGACAGATGTGTGATCTCTAAGCTAGACTCGAAGACATGGAGACCGCGCAAAGACGCATAGCCAGTGCAGGGGATCTGAGTGATTCCGAAAGTGAAATCGACGCTGAATGAGAAGAGGAGGTTGCAGCCGAAGATGCATCAAATGAGCGTTTGATCAAAGCTATTGCCAGGATGGGTGCAAGAGCAAAGATGGACATTCCAGTTTACGAGGGAAACTTGGATGCAGAGGAGCTTCTAGATTGGATTAGAGCTCTGGACACTTACTTCAACTATGAAGACGTCGAAGAGGACAAGAAAGTCAAGCATGCTGTCACACGCTTGAAGGGACATGCAACATTGTGGTGGGATGAACTACAAGCTGACAGACGCTGCAAGGGCAAGAAAAAGATCAAGAGCTGGGACAGGATGATCTCAAAGATGAAGGCGAAATTCATCCTGAGAGACTATCAAATTACTCTATTCAGGAGGATGCAGAACCTGAGACAGAAGCTGATGACAGTGAAAGAATACACTGAGGAATTCTATAAACTGAACATCAGGGAAGGTCATCGGGAGAGCGATGATGAAAAAGTTTCCAGATATATGAATGGCCTGAGATATGATATCCAGGATGAGATGAGCATGGTAACCATCCGAATGGTGGAAGATGCTTATCAGATGGCTCTGAAAGCAGAAGAGAAGCTAAGCCGAAAACAGAGTCAGAGGGGCCGAGGCAGAAGCCAGCCCAGAGGCAAATCAATTGCCCAGGACAAATTCTAGAAGCCCAAGGAGGAATGGAAGAAACCTCAGACTTGTACAGAGAGGGGTGGAAGTTCACAGCGTGGGCAATATGTTGAACAGAGAAGACAACATAATGAGCAGAGGGGAGATTATGCTGACAACAACACTTTTCCTCGTACTAGAGGCAGAGGAAGAGGAAGAGGTGGAGTAATCACATGCTTCACATGCGGGAAGAATGGGCACAAGTCTTACGAGTTTCCAGAGAAAAAGAAGGACATTGGAGAAGCTCACATCACCGAAGCATAGAGGCGGGATGTTGAGTCTGAAGACGCTAAAGGCGGAAGATCGCTCATGATGCGAAAAGTCCTTTTGACACCCGAGAAGGAGGTGGAAAGTTCAGTCCAAAGGACCAGACTTTTCAAGACTGCTTGCAAGACCAAGGACAGGGTGTGCAAGGTCATAGTAGATAGTGGTAGCACGGATAATGTCGTTTCTACAGAGATGGTAGAGAAGCTGGAGCTGGAGACGACTGATCATCCAAGCCCATACAAAGTTTCGTGGCTACAGAAAGGACACCAGGTAACTGTCACTAAACAATGCTTGGTTGAATTCAAGATAGGTGGGTATAATGATAAGATTTTATGTGATGTCATTCCTATGGATGTTTGTCATCTATTGCTGGGTAGACCATGGCAATATGACAAAAATGTGATTCATGATGGGCGAATGAACACATACACCCTGGACAAGAATGGGAGGACACACATGTTGCTTCCGATAAAGGATAAGGAGGTGAAGCTGGAAGTAAGCAACACAATACTTCTCATGAGTGGGAAGGAACTCCTTAATGAGGTTAAGAAGAAAGAGGATCCACAGTTCATTGTGGTCAGAAAGCCATGGATTGTTCTGACTAGCACAAGAGTGGATGATTTACCAGAGGAAGTTTAGGAACTGCTGGAAGAGTTCGCTGACATCATTGTGGACGAATTACCTCGTTCGTTGCCATCGATCAGGAGTGTGAGTCATCATATTGATCTCATACTAGGAGCCAGTTTTCCAAACAAAGCCGCGTACAGATTGACACCGCAAGAGAATGAAGAGGTTAAAAGGTAAGTCCAGGAGTTATTGGACAAAGGTTTGGTCAGGGAAAGCTTGAGTCCATGTGGTGTTCCAACAGTACTCAGTTTGAAGAAAGACGGAGGCTGGAGGATGTGTACTGACTCAAGGGCGATAAATAAGATAACCATCAGGTACTGATTTCCATTGCCGAGGATGGATGATCTGATGGATTGCTTGAGTGGAGCAAAATACTTTTCAAAGATTGATTTGAAGAGCGGATATCACCAGATTCGCATGAGATTTAAAGAGCTGGATATCACCAGATTCGCATGAGAGAAGGTGACGAATGGAAGACGATTCAAGACAAATGAAGGGTTGTATGAATGGCTTGTTGCTTAGATTAATAAATGCGCCGACATTTCTCTCATGAGGTTGATGAACTAAGTCCCCGTGGATAGTTGATTGAAAAATTTTCATTGCGTATTTGGATGACATACTGATTAACAGTAAATCAGAGGCTGAACACCTAAAGCATTTGGCTACGCTGATGCAGAAATTACAACAAGAGAAGCCGTTGATAAATATGAAGCAGTTCTCATTCATGAAGACAGAGCTCATTTACTTGGGTTTTATATTTCATAAATGAGTTGAGAATGGATCCGAATAAGGTGTAAGTGATCAAGAATCGGCCATCACCAAGAAATATTCCAGTGAGAGTTTCATGGATTGGCTAGTTTCTACCGAAGTTCATCGTGAATTCTGAATTAGCTAACGATGATGGACACTGAAGAAAGATACGTCTTCCAATCGACAACAGAGGGTTGAGGAAAAAGTTTCAACTGCTGAAACGAAGATCACGGAACAACCGGGTTTGGTGTTGCCATATTCTCAAGGCATTTTAGGTGAAGTGTGATGCAAGCGGGTTTTGCAATTGGGGTAATCTTAAGTCAAGAAGTCGATCGCATAATTTCAACAGAAGTCGAATGAGTAATAATTGAAGTACTCCACGTGACGTATATGAATCTCCCATGCTACCGCATGTGCATTGAAGAAGTGGAGGCATTATTTGATTCCAAAAGGAATTTGTTTTGTATAGAGAAACTTATCGTAGTTTGTGACTCATCAGGAGAAGTTGAATCGAAAACATGTAAAATGGGTTGAGTATATGAAGAATTTCACATTTGTGATTAAGCATATCTCAGTTACTGCTAATAAAGTGGTTGATGTTTGGCAGCGTTTGTTGCCGCGTGAGTTCCAGTCAAAATATTGGGTTTGATGATCTTGAAGGGACATGTACCAGATGATCCGCATTTTGAGAGGCTGTGATGAAATTGAGAATCCAGCCTCTGGAGATGGAAGCCATGGGATCGAAAGTACATGATCCGTGAAGATTTATGTTCGGCACCGTCCGCAGTATTCAAATGTTCCATGAGGGGAGAACTTGTCAAGGAGAAACACGTTGAGGATTGGCGTGGACATTTCCTATTATAACATCTTGCTCAACGAACGGCCTTTGGCTGAATGCGGTTTTACGTCAAGAAATTGTAGACGATGTAGAATTTTCCAAAGATTCGGAAGGGGAGGAAGTAGAATGCGTGTTTTATCAACCATCGCCCACATACCAGATGCTATGGGATGCGAGCAAGCATGGATTTCAGATCAAGTTGCCAGAACACAAAGAGGTGTTGATTCAATCTTTGTGGTGTGGATAGATTTTCCAAAATGACACCATCCCATGTAAGGACCAAGGAAGACTAAGGATGCAACTCACATCGCGAACTGCTTTCAAAGAGGTCATTCACTTCATGGTTTTCCAAGGAGCATTGTTTCCGATCGAGATACCAAATTCAGGCATTTTGGAGGACCTTATGGAAGAAGTCGGGAACTAACTTGAGCGTTTGTTCGGCCTTATCATCCCCGGACCTGGATGGATTGCAGACGAAAGTGGTCAACGTAAGTCTCCGAGACTTCATCGAGAAGCTTGCGACGAGCACCACGCATTGCTGATAGCATATTACACACGTTGAGTTTTCATATAATGATTCACATAAAAGAAGCACAAGATAGAGCCCATTACAGATAATGTATGGAATGCAAACAAGAGGAGTATATGAACCAAGGGATTCATAACGGGATGAGATAATAAGTGCTAGTTCAGAAGATTTTGCAGAAGCAATGAAATAACTTCACAACAGAGTGAAGGACCGACTGCTGAAATCAAGCCAGGAGTATAAATGCAGAGTCGATCAACATAGGAGACAACTTCAATTTGAGGTTGGTGACTTAGTTCTGGCACACTTGAGAAAAGAAAGGTTCCCGAGAGAAACATATAATAAATTGAAGATGAAGAAAATCAGACCATGCAAGGTCTTGAAGAAAATGGGAGAAAATGTTTATGGGATTGAATTACCCGATGGGATCGGAATTTCTCCGATATTCAAAATCTCATATTTGTACCCATACAGGGCTGGAGAAGTAGAGACTCGAGATGAGCAGCCAGCGATCCAGTGGATGAAACAATTGCTAGTTGCAGATAAGCCACAGATGGAGTGCATATTGGACAAGAGAGTAAGCAAGAGGACCAGGTGAAAGCAATACTTTGAGTATCTGGTCAAGTGGAAGAACCATCCAGTTGAAGATGCCAGCTGGGAGACTGAAGCGGAAATCCAAAAGCATGGACAGACCGTGCAGGAGCTCATGGACAAGAGCCCATGAAAGTTTTCAAGTGAGGGAGTATGATGCAGGAGCATCTCCCACATCAGGCGAGCTAGCGTGGATGCCAAAGGACAGTTGGACGAGCCAGCACAAATTTTGAAAACACTTTGAATTTGTTGTGCGATCTTAAATGAGCCATTAAGAAAAGGCGCACTTGTATATTGTAAATGGACCTTGAGCGGATTTCTCTCATCCTTAGTAGGTAGACGACGTTTAAGATAGTTAATGTAAAGTAGATATAAATTAATTCTAGACTAGACGGTTGTAGAGCGCAAGAGGGAAACGGGATATAGACACCCTCATTGTGCATTTGTATTATCATCCAGGAAGAGCAGAGGAGAAGCAGAGAGCTGTGTAAGAACACCCATGTATAGATATTAGAATTAATAGAAGAGTTTGATTCAAATCCATGGTTTTGTGTCTGTTCCCTGTGTATTGATGTTGATATGCTCATGAATGTTTTCTTCCTGTTATACATTTGTTTTTATATGCTGTGTATATGATTTCATGTCTGAATTGAAGTTTGAAAGGGTGAAGGAATGAGTTTCAATTGTTTCTCTATTTGAGCCAGAGGATTCCTGCAAGGAGTGCAGTTGAAGTGTCTGCAACGAGTGCGTTGACAGAGGGTTCATATAGAGACAACTTTGGTTCTCATTCATCCCAAAGGTGCAGTTGGCACAGGAGTCGTGCAAGGAGTGCACAGGCCGGGCAAAAGTCTCAAGGTTGCGAACCTGAGTGACTTGTCGAAGGACTGCTGCTATAGGTGTGCGCAGAGTCGAAGTATTCAAGCACTTGAAAGTGTTTGAAGGTTTGCCGCAAGGAGTGCATGCAAGAGTTTCCTGGAGGATTTGAAGGTCGTGGAAAAGATCAGGAAGGATAGGCCTTTGAGTTTGTTGAAGAACAACGAAAACAAATTGTGCCTTGAAGGTCGGCAAGAAGCGTCGTAAGTTACGCGTAGGAGGACGAGTTCCACAAGGAGTACTTAGCTCATTTCATAGGAATCGCCAAGGAAGGAGTGGACGGTCGGTATCCTCCGAGGAGAATTCACGACATTCTGTGAGCCGTTAGATCTCACAAAGGTGCAGGGGAGATACAACGACGTATTCCCAAGGGGTTTAAAGCTCAGGAGGGGCAGATCCGTTGATCAAGACCACGAGGGTCGTTGGATCCACATGTATATCGTGGATCGGGGTTTCATGGATTGAAACTCCAAATTCTTGCAACGGGAATCGTGATATTGCGATACGCGATATCCCGACGGCTACGTAAATAGTGTGGGCCACAGTTGAGTCGGTGAGTGGAGGACAGGTGGCACATCTCATCAGGGTTTCGTAGTGAGAAGTCCCGAACATTGGACATCAGGATTCACGATCCCGCAAAGGCCGAGGTCCCGACGGGGAGACGGGACCGTCGAAAAGTCAAAGCCGCGAACTCATCGGAGTTTCGGTATATCGGGACTTAGGAGTCGGAGAATCGAGTTGCTCGATACCGCGAGTGCCGAGATCCCGATAGAGGAAGTCCCGACAGGGTAAAGGGAGAGGTCAGCGTTGACTTATATAAGTGTTCAGGGATTCGTAGAACCAAAGGTCGACCACTAGACTCGCAAAGTTGCGAAGTCCGATTCCCCGATAAGTAAAGCGAGGGGGATCGCGCGAAGAGATTTGTGGGTGCATATTTCCCAATAGGGAAATAGAAGAACCTTGGTGTTCTTCGGGCCGAGGAAAGAGAAGATCCTGTGAGCGGACGTGCCTGCGGGTGTGTGCTGCGTCAAAAATCTCACATCGCTAATGGTGTGGTGGTTTTTTTTACCTAAGACTCTACGAGTAATCTTTCTGGTCAATCTAACCCTAAGGCTACTCCTAGTGCTACCACTCAAAACACTTCACCTTTTGCTACTAGTCTTAGTAAAAAAATTTCGATTAACACGGTCCAATACAATACTACTAGTAAATCTCAGCAACCTAGAAGTAAGAAAAAGGGAAAAGAAAAAGCTAAGAAAAATGCCCCACAACAGGAGAAACCCAAAAATCAACCTTCCAAGGATATGCAAAAGTGAAAGCCTAAATATCCTTGTCCCATTTTTGAAGAAGAACATTATACTAAGGATTTTCCACGTCGTGTCAACGTTACTTGTTTCCTTAAAGGAACTTTAACCGCACCTATCATTTTAAAAAATCCTTTCCCATCTTAGAAGAGTCAAATGGTTGTGCAAGATCAACCCTCTTCCTCATGAAGCTCTTATGTACTTATGTGCCAAGGAAACACTGAATAGGTTTTCATAATAACATGAACCAAAGACTATCCTACTTCCAATGGAAGTGTTGTTGATCAACCTTCTACCTCTACTCCTACATATACATATACTTCACCTACTACTGGTCCTCTTGAAATTGATCGACCCGCTTCTAACACAGTGATCTGACCACCTCCAAAAGGTTTTGTTCATAAGTCGTCTTTTAACTCGCACACGCGAGCTGCTAAAAAATACAATATTGTAGAAGACTTGGCTCACGCACCCTTTGTGATGTTAGCCCTCAAAGTCCTTCAGAATTTCCCTATGCAACGAAGAGCACTTTTGTCATCTATTGGTGGAGTTGATATGAGTGATGTAAATATGGTAGTTTTTTATTTCAAAACTCATATTCCAAGACTTCCACACCAACTTGTTTTTCAAATCCAAGTTATTTTGCGAACAAAAACCATTTTCTGTAGTGTTATTGACGAAGGAGCCTCGAACTGCGTAATGTCTGTCAATTTTTGGAAAATTTTTAGTTCTCCTTTACTTAATCAATCACCCAATACATAAAATATTTTGACAGTAGAGGTTTCAAACCTTTTGGAGTGCTCAATGCACTACCAATCGAATTAGAAGGTAAAATCATTACTGTTAAGGTAGAAGTAGTTGACGCACCCCTCGACTATAACCTTTTATTGGGCCATAGTTTCATTTATTCCATGTCCTTCGTGGGTTCTACCTTGTTTCATGTACTTTGTTTCCCTCATCAAGGAAAAATAATCACGGTAGACCAACTTTGATTCACGCATTGGTATGTTCCTTTAATAGAACAAAGTTGATTTTCTTACGTGGATGTTGGTATAGGTATTTTAAAAATTTAATCACTAATGGGAAATTTTCCACTCCCACTACCCGACATTTCTCCACTCCCACTGCCCGACATTCCTCCTGTTGTCGCTCAGATTGACATGATTTTGACTGGTGCTAGTAGTTCCCTAGAATCATATGATCCTTGGGTAGTTCCAAGTCCTATAGAATATGAACGCTACGATGACCAAATTTATATTAGTCCTTTTGAGTTGGATTATCAAGCCATCCAATCTACCTCTGTGGCAATTTTTGATACTTATGATCGAACAAATCCGATTTTAGACTAATACTCTCACTCCTCTTGGCTTATTTCTACTATATCTCCTGATCCTTTTGATGATGCTTTCTCTATTGATGAAAGTATCATGAAGATAATTTATTTGGAGGACACTCCATGGGATGATGGTCATCATCATTCTGCGTTTCTCCCTAAGCTCGAGACTATTGAGAGTCATTTAGAATCTTTCATTCCATCTGAAGAAATTGAGAATTCCCAAACTCCCATGTTAATCCATGATGTTTCATCTGAAGGGAATTTAGGGAATGTCTCGGTAAATCCTAAGGTCATGAAAAATATTCATATAGGTGCCTCTTGTTCCTCTGATGAAATATGAGCTTACATGGCACTATTCCAAGAATTTCACGATGTATTTTCTTGGTGTTATGAAGAAATTCCTGGTATCGACCCATAAATTGTCATTCATGAAATTAAGACATATCTTGAAGCCAAGCATGTTCGGAAAAATATTTGTCCTATTCATCCATGAAAAGTCACCACTATTAAAGAAGAAGTTGAAAAAATTCTTAAAGCAAGTTTTATTTATCCCGTACCTCTTACTGATTGGGTTTCCAATATTAGTCTCTTCATAAAGACTGAGGGCATGATCTATGTATGTATTGATTATAGGGATATTAATCAGACTTCCCCAAAAGATAATTATCCAACCCTTTTTATCAACCAGATAGTCGATGATTATGTCGGTAGTGAAATATTCTCATTTATGGATGTTTTTTTCAGCTATAATCAAATAAACATACTACCATCAGATCAACATAAAACTTATTTTATTTGTCCTTGGGGTGCTTTCGCCTATCAAAAGCTTCCTTTCGGACTTTAGAACATTGGCGCTAATTTTCAATGAGCTATGTATTATGCATTTCATGAAATTAATCATATTGTTCAACCATATCTTGATGGTTTTCCTGCACACTCCATGCATCGTCAAGATCATCCACAACATCTACAAGCTATTTTACTTTGATGTCGACATTACAATATTCTCTTAAATCCACATAAATGTGTATTTTTTGTGGAATCAAGACACCTCTTAGTTTTCATTGTATCCAAGCACTGGATCTGTGTTGATCCCTTGAATATTGAGTCCATAGTGAACTTACCTCCTCCTTCCACATTACACCAGCTCCAAAGTTTGCAAGAGAAGGCAATTTTTTTACGTCGATTCATTCCCAACTACGTTGAACTGACCAAAGGTCTTACTAAACTTCTTAAGAAAGGTTTTTTTTTTGTTTGGGATGGAATTGCACAAAAGTCCTTTGATGCCTTGAAGCACGTGTTAACTCATACATCATCGTTACATCCCCCAGATTATAGTCGAGATTACTTTTTGTACATTGCCACTTCTGACAGTACCATTGCTATGGTGCTTGTCCAAGAGGATGAATCACATGATGAAAATGTGATCTACTATTTAATTCAAAGTCTCACCACTTCCAAAATAAAATATTCACATGTGGAGAAATTGGCATTAGTTATTGTTCAAGTTGTCCAACGTTTCCATCACTATATCTTATTGCGTAAAAAGGCCATCATTTATGATTGCAACCCCATGCAACATATTCTGACTAGATAGGTGTTGGGGGGGAAATACTCTAAATGGATTGTTATCCTACAAGATTTTCATTTGGAATTTGAGAAAACCAAGTCAAAGAAATCCTTGGTTTTTGTTGAGTTAATTTGTGACCTTCCCTCAACTAAAACAAAAAATGTGGCAGAAGATTCAATTTCTAATGAATATCTTTTTCTAATCATTTCTTCAGATCCATGTTATGGAGATATTATTATATATCTCCAAACCCAAACATTTCGTCCATATTTTCCTAGCACTGGACGACGTTGAATTCGATACCAAGCCTGAAAATACATCATTGTTGGCGATACCCTTTATCATCATGGTGTCGATTCTATTTTTCGAAGTTGTTTAACACATAAAGAGGTCAAGATATCTCTTAATGACTGTCATGTCAGAGCATGTGGTGTTCATATGTTTGGGTATGCCACTTCCCAAACATCATTTTTACATCCCCAAGATTACAGTCGAGATTAATTTTTGTACATTGCCACTTCTGATAGTACCATTGCAATGATGCTTGTCCAAGAGGATGAATCACATGATGCACATGTGATCTACTATTTAACTCGAAGTCTCACCACTTCCAAAATGAAATATTCACGTGTGGAGAAATTGACATTAGTTGTTGTTCAATATCTCCAATGTTTCTGTCAGTATATCTTATTGTGTAAAACCACTGTCATTTATGATTGCAATCCCATGCAATGTATTCTGACTAGATAGGTGTTGGGGAGAAAATAATCTAAATGCATCATTATCCTACAAGAGTTTGATTTGGAATTTGAGAAATCCAATTCAAAGAAATCCTTGGTTTTTGCTGAGTTAATTTGTGACCTTCCCTCAACTGAAATAGAAAGTGTGGAAGAAGATTCAATTCCTAATGAATCTATTTTTCTGATAGGTTCTTCAGATCCATGTTATGGAGATATTATTATATATCTCCAAACCCAAACATTTCATTCAAATTTTCCTAGCACTGAACGACGTCGAATTCGATACCAACCCCAACAATACATAATTGTTGGCGATACCCTTTATCATAGTGGTATCGATTACATTTTTCGATGTTGTTTAGCACATAAAGAGGTCAAGAGATATCTTAATGACCATCATGTCAGAGCATGCGGTGTTCATATGTTTGGGTATGCCACTGCCCAAAAAATTCTATGAGCCAGATATTTTTGTCCATCGTTGTTTAAGGATTGCATGCTTGCGATCCAAAAATGTCATCCATGTTAGATCTACAATCGTAAACTGCATATGCTTCCTGCTCCAATGCACCTTGTAGTTTCTTCTAGTCCATTTTCTAAATGGGGTATTAATTTCATTACATGTAACCCTCACTCTGCGAAGGGGCATGGGCATATATTATTGTTTTCATGGATTATTTCACTAAGTGGGCCGAGGCGATGCCTACAATCAATAATACCGGGAAAACTGTAGTGCTTTTCATTTTTAATCACATTATTGCTCTATTTGGTCTGCCCCAAGCCATTTCCACCGATCATGGTACTCATTTTTGAAATTACATGATGTTGGAATTAACTGCCAAGTTGGGTTTACGAAATGAAAACTCAACTCCTTAATTTATACAGGCCAATGGTAAAGTTGAAGCAGTAAATAAATTTTGAAAATGATGCTTCGTAGGATGATAGGGATTCACAAATCAAATTGGCATACAATGTTTTTCTCAACATTATGGGCATATCAAACCTTGATCAAAACAACCACATGTTTTACACGATTCCAACTGGTATATGGTTTATAAGTCATGTTGTCGATTGAATGCAAAATATTATCCTTGAAATTAGCCGTCGAATTACTTCCCAATACCACTTCTGAGGAATAACATATTTTGTACTTGACATGATTAGATGAAAATCATCATGATGTTGCTATGGATAATGAAACCCATAAGAAACATGTCAAAGCTCAATATGATGAAACTATTAGACCTCGTGTGTTTTTTGAAGGTGATTTGGTCATGTTATATGATCAAGATCATGATATATTGAGGGCAGGTAAATTCGATCCCATGTGGCATGGCCCTTATATCATTAACCATGTATTAGAGAAAGGTGCCCATGAGCTAGTGGATTTTGATGGGATTCCTTTGGGTGAGCCTCAGAATGGGATTTACCTAAATAAGTACTATGCATATAGTCATTCTACATAACTTCTTTGTATATACTGTGCCATATTTTGGTGTGTTATTATCTCCTTTTTCAACGATTTATGTCTACTGCTTATCTTGCATTGTGCTTGGTTTGCAGATGTCGGTGCTCCATTCACCTTATGTTGGCTTTGATGTTGGTTCTAGTCACATTAGTCAAAACCTTGATTTTGTTGCATGGGAAATATACATGCCCATTGATGATTTTATAATTCTACATGGTATATCTTGGTCGTGCATTCATCACTTAGTTGTTTGAATTGAGTCTCAACTTGTGGTACTGCAATTAAGTAACATTTATTCTATCAGAAGTCCTACTTTTTTACGGGTATATTTAAGGGTTTGTCTCTTGGAAAGAGAGTCTGACTATTTAGAATATCAACACATTCAAAGAAATCTAAATACATTAACATATGCTTTAGCTAATTATGTATTAGATAGAAATTTGCAACATTTGTAAAATTTTCATATGCAACAAATAGAACATAAGTATAAATTGTCTTATATTAAGTTTTTAAAAAGTTTCACAAAATGTGTTGGGAAAACACGAAGCCTATGGATTTATGACAATACATGCCGATAAACAAAAAAATGAATGGATCCTAGTCATCTCTAGGCCCAGGATGCTCATGGTAGCATACTATGGACTGAGCCACTTGTTGAAGAAAATGAGATATGCATCTAGATACTCTCGTAGTGTGTCATTGGTACCTTCATGGAAGATCATCTCTCTGAATATACGATATACCTAAGGTCAACCCCTCGAGGTTTTTTCCTATCTCCTCAAGATCCTCTCTTGCACTACTAAATTTGAACATTTTTGTGACGAAGTTTCGTCAGAATAGGGTCGTTGTCGCGACCAAGATGATTTTTTTTTTCGTTGAAATAGATTCGTTGGTCTAGTGACTACACATGGATCTTCACCGATCTAGTGACCAGGAAAAGAAGCCTATACACAATAGGGAAAAGTTACCATTCGTCGGTCCATCCACCAATATTAGTTGGTCTAGCGACCCACTTTAGTCGTAAGCCTTGCTAGCATCTCTAAGGAAAACATAACCTTGGTCACTCTAGCGACCATAATTAGTTGGTCTAGTGACCATAATTAGTCGGTCTAATGACCCACTTTAGTCCCAAGACTTTCTATCATCTCTAAGGAAAACATAGCCTTGGTCACTCTAGCGACCATAATTAGTCAATCTAGCGACTAATGTTAGTCAGTCTAATGATTAATATTAGTCACAAGAGTGACGAAGACAACCCTGACAAACTTAGTCAAGTGACCAAATGGCTATACAAGCGACAAAATTGTTCGTCACTAGAGCAACTAATGTTGGGTTTTTTTTAAAAACAAAATATGCCATTCACACAGGAATAATGTTGGGGTTATGTTAGTGATAAAAAATCACTTGCTAATATTTCCCAAATCACATGATAAGAGGATCATTAGGTAGAAGAATTATTTTTAAATCTTAAAGTCTTAGAGGTTTTGAGAAAGGATCAAATTCACATAAATTCAATTAAATGAGGATTTCACCTCTAAAAATAGGCCAAAGGTTAATTTTAGCTTTCAACGACTAAATGTGAAATTTACAGTTTAATGAGCCGTTGAAAAGCTCTGACTTTCGATGGATAAAAGGGAAAATACATGAATAGTAAGCTGTCGAAAGCTCTAAAGAGTCCAGATCGGTCTTCTTTTTTCCTAGATCGCATTTTTTTGTTTCCAGAATCTGTGGGAATGATCTCAAATTAAAGATAATAATTTTATTTTTAAATCTTAAAGTTTGAGAGGTTTTGAGAAAGGCTCAAATTCACATAAATTCAATAAAATGAGGATTTCGCCTCTAAAAATAGGCCAAAGGTTAATTTTAATTTTCAGAGGCTAAATGTGAAATTTACAGTGTAATGAGCTGTCGAAAAGCTTTGACTTTCGGCAGCTAAAAGTCAAAATACATGACTAGTAAGTTGCCGAAAGCTCTGAAGAGTCCAGATCAGTCTTCTTTCTGCCCAGATTGCATTTTTTCGTTTCCAAAAACTATGGGAATGATCTCAAATTAAAGATAATAATTACAAATCATCCTCTTAATCAAGTTTTGAAGGCATATGGTAAGGGAATGAAGCCAAATGGCATGTTTATTCCTGACATAAATCGCCCAACCATCAAAGATAGATTTCGAAATCTATGATTTTCACCAGCAAGTTGCCAAATAATTCTCCAGGTTGTCAAATTCGACTTATTATGATAAGATTGGATCATTTATGCTAAAAGATAAAAT
Source organism: Picea sitchensis (assembly GCA_010110895.2). NCBI lineage: Eukaryota > Viridiplantae > Streptophyta > Pinopsida > Pinales > Pinaceae > Picea > Picea sitchensis. Next base: position 70,356 of record SNQJ01S0028122.1, on the reverse strand, counting down.
TGATTATGTTTTTTTTTGGTATTTCAGATCCATTAAATTAGGATCTTGAAACCTTGATGTAAAGGCTATAAAAGCCTAAGAATTCTAAGACACCAAAGGCGTGGCGGAATAGTCTAAGGACTATGGTTCTATTCTTGAAGACTTGTGGGGGGGGGGGCGACGCGGAATAGTCTAAGGACTATGGTTCTATTCTTGAAGACTTGTACATTTCATCCTTTGGAGATGTCCATGAATATATCTTGACATCGAGCTTCTTTCACTTTGTTCATTCAGTTTTCATATCCTTTCTTTCCAAGTTTATGTATACTCAATGACAGAAGGTTGTCATCCCATCTCTTCGTTGGTATATTAGACTTATATACATTTCTTCTTATGTTTGTCTTAGTGACATATATTTTTCATCCTATCAGTGCACTCATAATCTTAAGCTGCAAGTATTTACTTATTATGTCTGGCCATCTACTATATACAAATCGTATATATGTTTCTACTGGTATGAAGAAGTATCTTACCTATCATTACATATGATTTTGTGTAGGTATCTTACCATTCACATATGCCTTTGTGTAGGTATTTCCTGCTAGCATAATGAGTCTTCTCCATGTTTCACACATTGATTAAAACCTTTTGAGCAACATAGTTGAAAGCCTTGGTCTTTCAAGTGACCCATGTCTTTCTAAATGTATGTGAGTTTATAATGTCATCCGATTTGATCCTTTTTCCGTCACAATTTATTGATCTATTTAAGTTACCAATATTATTTTGGACACACCTACCACACTTAGAAAGGGGGGGGGGGGTGAATGAGTGTGGGGATATTTTTCCCAAAACTTCCCTCTTACACAAAACTCATTAGTTAGCATTCGAAATTTACTCTTTACACATTGTTGTCATTAATAATTAGTTAGATGTGAATACATATCAGCAACATATATCAACAATATATCATCAACAAATCATCTCCACAAGGAACACAAGGAACGCAAGATGTATGTACAATTTTTTCTTTTTATTATGGACTTCAATCCGGGGGTTTTTCAACAACAACTAAATAGAGTACAACTCTACAAGAGAACCAGCTCTATATGCAAGACTCAACTTACATTCTCAGCACCAAATGATATGAGGCAACAATCCTCAACAGATATCAATCTGTACCATAATCAAGAGCATCAACCATGCACCAACCTGTGCCAGATAACCTGTAATCAACCTGTACCATAAACAAGTGCATCCAACCATGTACCAGGTATATACCAATCATCTGTCAACTACTCATCAACAATGACTCATCAATATGTACCAACATCATCAACTATACACCTCATATATGTTCCAACTCATCATCTGCTTGTCTCAACCATGACTAGTTTTGGATTAGTCAACAACCCTAACTTGAAATAATCATAACTTTTTACCTGTAATGAATAAAGATCTGAAACTGATACACAATGTTCTTCAGTGTGTTTTCTGAAATTCCTCCAAGCCACACTACTTGTAACCTCTCAGAAAAGGAGTTATAGCAAAAATTGCATACCTTGCTGAATTCTGGATTATTCTAGAGAGCGACCTTGTACAGTGTGCCCCGCATGGAATATTTGTGGAATCGATCTGAAACTGTTCCATAGACTACTATAGACTATAATATAACCAACACAATTGGTCTCACTGAATTTGGATATGTTATGAATAAGTTATGACGTTTTTACCCGAAACACTTGTTTTTGACTAGTTTCAGGATTGGTCACAAACCCTATTCTCCACGGAGTGTAACTCCCAAAATACAATGACCCACAAGATGAATTTTTAACCAAATATACTTGGATATGTTTTCTCACTTGCATAGAAATTCCAGGATCTAAATCATTATAGAAATTTTTTTATAGCGAAAATGGTGAGATGACATGTAAATAACATACCTTAGAAAGCACCATCAAAAGAATTTATCCTTCCTTGCATTTCAACCTTCTTTTCTTCACTTTCCTCAGAATTTCGGCTTAGATATCCCCGGTTACCTCAGTAACCTATAGATATTCAATATTCTCAAGTTTTCCACACCAAAAATGCTCAAGAAGCTCTCACAAAAAGCTCTCCATCAATACTCCAAAATATATTCTTACAAGAAGCTCTCCATTGATCCACAAAAAGGATGATCTACAAGAGACCATTTCTATCTTATTTATACTTTCATCCTCTAGGTCACTTAACCCATTTTTAGGTCACTTAACCCATTTCTAGGTCACTTAACCTTTTTTCCTTAT
>SNQJ01S0028122.1:50455-61250 GCA_010110895.2 Picea sitchensis | reverse complement strand
TTAATCACATCCTAGGTAGATTAGTAATCATGGATGTATCTTACCAAATCGTCGAATTTGGATACTATACAGAATTAAAGGAACACAATAAATGCATGCTTTCAACATACCCTCTCACCATTAGAGATTTTATTATGAAATATTTCTTTGCAATCTTGGTAAAACATGACTAGATTGAATTCTTCATATTGCATCTCAATATTTTTAAAGTCCATGACCTACTGGACAATATTTTTTACCACTTCAAGCATTAACGCTTAGGTTGGAAATATTTCCACCAAGAATGCCCATAAGAAGAGCGACAATGAGATAATATAATAAGGGGGGCAAACTCAAATTATGGGCTATATTATGGAAGCTTATTACTCTGCCATGTTTCCTACAGTTTAGCACAAACTAGGTAGGATCTATTCCACATACTAGGATCTCTTCTAGACAAGTGGTTCAGGAATTCATATCCTCATTATTATATTAAGGGCTCCTTATTCTCATGTAGAAGAGGGATTAAGAAAAAGAATAAACCCTAAAATCTATATCAGGAATTCAAAAGATATCATAATAAGAATGCCCATAAGAAGAAGAAACAGAGTAGGAAGGTGAGAGGGAAGAAATCACTATGCTTGGGAGGTAAATGAGCAATCGCTATGCTTGGGAGGTAAATGAGCATGGGAATATACCAATACGACTCATACTCAACGATTCTCTTTGGAAGGGGCAGGAAAAAACTGGAATACCATACTCAACGATTCGTTTTGGAAGAAAAGGAAGTCAAACAAAAAAATAGAAAACAAATACAGAGTCAACACGACACTAAATTTCTATCTTGCGAGGTGTGAGATCAATCGCTGAATATGAAGGAAAAATAGGGTTTCGAGACTATTTTTGCATACCATGGTTTTTTCCAGGGAAGTCTGTGGAATTGAAATTTAGCTCATGCGCCTCTCCCTCCTTCTCTCGTGCTCCTCTCCCTCCTTCTCCTCCTCCTCTCCCTCCTTCTCCCCTGCTACCCTCCACTCTACGTGCGTGGCTCCTTTTCCCCTGCTACCCTCCACTGTATGTGCACGCGTGTAGCTATTCAGGCCAGTCCAAAAATATGAGCGCGCGATTTTGATTTTTTTTTTTTTTTTTAATGTTGTTTTTATGCAGGGAAGAAGTTTTTCTCCTTCCTAGATGGTTTCAGTGGCTATAATCAGATCCAGATTTCCCTGGAAGATCAAGATAAGACTACATTCACATGTCCTTGGCGTACATTTTCATACAGAGTATTTCCCTTTGGATTATGTAATGCTCCAGCCACATTCCAGAGGTCCATTTTGAGCATATTTTTTGATCTGATTAATGAAGGGATTGAGGTTTACATGGACGATTTCACCCCTTACAACAATGATTTTGATGAAGCTCTAAACAATATGGAGAAGGTACTGGAATGATGCAATGCTACCAGATTATGTTTGATTCATGAAAAATGTCATGATGATGATTGAAGGTGTGGTACTAGGGAATTATATTTCTGCAAATGGAATCAGGGTAGACCTAGCAAAAATTGAGGTAATCCTTAACTTGCTTACACCACGTACACAAACTGAGGTACGTAGCTTCCTTGGTGCTTCAGGATACTATAGTAGATTCATGGAAAATTTTTCAAGGACTACTACACCTTTAAATGTTTAACTGGTAATGCTAAATTTCAATGGTCTAATAAGTGTAATGTAGCATTCGCAGGACTCAAAAAGATGATTTCAATAGAAGCAGTGCTGAGAGGACCGAACTGGAAAATACCATTCCACATCTCAACTGATGCATCGGATATCACCGTAGGCACTGTCCTTGGACAAGAAGAAGACAAGAAACCTTATGATATCTATTTTATTAGCAAAAATATTACTCCCACTGAATTAAATTATACAGTAACAGAAAAATAATTTTTAGCCGTTATACATGCTATTAATAAATTTCGTCACTATATAACAGGCTATCTAATTATTTTGTACACTGATCATTCTGCTATTAGGTATTTAGATAATAAACCTATTACTAATGGATGGGTTACTCGGTGGTTATTACTATTGCAGGAATTCGACATCACCATCAAGGATTGACCCAGAAGAGAGAATCTTGGTGCAGACTTCATGTCTCGCATACCCAAAACAGATGGTTCTTTCACAGTTGAAGACCAATTTTCAAACGAACATCTGTTTTTTTTCACTACTAAGCCATCTTGGTACGCTAATGTGGCAAATTAGCTGGCATCTGGGAAACTACCAGTACACCTATCATCAAGGGAAAGAAAACTAATTGTCCAACGCAGTGCATGATTCACTTGGATTGGTGGATATCGTTTCCACATAGGGGATGATCTCCATATTCGAAGATGTGTGATAGATGACGAAATCTACGACATACTAAAGGTAGGTCATGATGATCCCTGCGGAGGAAATTTTGTAGACTGTACAATTGGGCATAAGATCTTACAAATGGGCTATTATTGGCCCTCAATATTTAAAGACTGAAAGAAATACATCCAAGCCTGCGACAACTGTCAAAGGATTGGTCGACCAGGATAAGCTGATGAAATTCCCCTACAAGCACAAGTAGTCGCAGAACCTTTCGAGATATGGGCACTAGACTTCGTTCGCCCCTTCAACCGAAAGTCAAATTAGAAGACCTATATATTAGTGGAAAAACACTACATGACCAAATGGATAGAGGCAAAGGCCTTGTCAAACGCAACAAAGAAAGTAGTCATTAAATTTATTTTAAAATTGTTTGTACGCTATGGATTTCGCAGAGAAGTAATCATTGATGGAGGGTCACAATTTATAGCTCATATAATCATGACCACCTTGAACAATTATCATATTACACATAGAGTTACTTCTCCATACCACCCACAGGAAAACAGGCAAGTAGAAAGCACCAATAAAGTATTGGATGAAATTTTGAAAAAAATAGTCTCAACAAACCGTTAGAATTGGGCAACTGAGCTTCCAAATGCATTATGGGATTATCGTACAACATGGCATAACACCACAGGATACTCTCCTTGCCATTTGTTCTATGGTAAAGAACCTATCTTTCCAATTGAGTTTGAGATCAAAACTCTAAGGATGGCCAGAGAGATTGGACTGGATCTTATAGAGGCACATAAACAACGCTTCAGTAGCTCAATGAGTTGGATGAAGCAAGCATGTCCACCCTGGAGCACACAATTGTTATTCGAAAACAAAGATATAACTGTCATGATAAACATATCAAGAAGGAATCATTCCAAAAAGGTGATTGGGCACTTCTCTGTGATTCCAGATTTCAGGATTTTCCTGGAAAATTATAGACAAGGTGGTTGGGACCATATGAAATCAGTGAAGTTCACAATAATGACACTGTCACTCTAATTACCATCGATGGGTCTGGTTCTCCTTTTCTGGTAAATGGACATCGGCTACGACTCTACAATCAACCGTCTTCAAAAGAATCCTTCTGCCAAGAAGTAAGGACCCTACTGTTTAGATTCTAGTTGGCTGGGAAGGTAACCCAACAGCGTCAACTTCATAAATGATGATTTTTATCAGCACTGTACATATTGTATATATCTTTCCTTACAACATTTGATTGATTTTTTACTTTTTACTTTTTTTTTATGGAAGTCACTTGAGAAAATAAGAACTAGAAAAGACGATTATAATGAATATAATTAGCACCCTTTTCTGTTCCTTGGTCCTACCTCACTTCGTAAAAATCATCAAAGATAAACCTTGTTTTCAAAAAATATGAATATGTCATGTTCCGCAACAAAAATCAGGAAACTATAATAAAAGACTAAAGCTAACAAACCATCCAGTGCTTTGATTATTGAATAAAACTACCCATAAATATTGAATGAATTTAATTGATGACTAATCAATCCTAGATTCACTAAAACAAAAATGTCTGCAAGAGGTTTACAATCACTTAAAAGGTCAAAATTTTATGTTGTCGTTCATTCAAATAGAACAACTGTCGTTCCCTTTGTGAGATTGTTGTTCCCTTTGCATAGATTTGTCGTTCATTCGAATGGAACAACTATCATTCCCTCTGCGCAAAGTTTTCGTTCATTCGAACGAAAAAACTGTCGTTCCCTTTGTGTGATGATTGTTCCCTTTGCGTACAATTGTTGTTCATTTGAAAGTAATGATTTTCGTTCCTTCTATTACACTGCTTCTCCCTTTATAAATGCTTGTTGTTCCCTTTTCTGGATATCGTTGTTCATTCGAAAGGAACAACTGTTGTTCCTTCTACATTTTATTGCTGCTCCTTTTTCTCAAAAGTCACGATTCTTTGTGAACAACGCATACCATTATTACGTCATTCACCCCTCGAGTTCAACCTTTCCATTTATGGGGGGAAGATACTCGACAAATTCACCGATAGATTACAATGAGTGTAGTAAATGAGGAAAATTCACAATTTTTGTATACACAATGTTGCTCTATGTTTTCTATTTTTTGTTTCAAAATCTAGTTGAGTTAAGCTGCAACAAGGAACGATCGTTATCCTCACTTTCTCACAGAAAATATGGGTGGCTGAAGTGTGCTCTAGGAACCAACATTACTACAGGTAATTGAGTAGGTAAGAGCAATCTTACATCGGCTAGGATGGATAGAGTACTTCAACCAGTTGCAAGGATATGACACGAACATCACGATCGAATTTTTCCAGAACTTGCAGGGAGGGGTCTCCATGGTTTGAGATTTAAAAATTATAGTAATGGAGGATATCATAGAAGAGGTTACAGGCCTCCCTAACATAGGCATACAATGGACTGGAAAATATACAGTGCTCAAAGAAGCTGTAGAATATTTTGCAGATCTTGGAGAGGAACTTGACAAAAAGGGAAAGGGACTTAACCCCAACGCTCTCAGCAAGCCATGGAAATAACTAGAAGGTGTAATACAGAGGTATATCACCTGTGACAGAAGGTACGATGTGATCTTCCCACACCACCTCAAACTGTTAGCATCTCTCAAACAACAATTAGTAATCAATTTACCATTTTTTCTAAATGCCATGTTACATGAGGTTGCTATAAGAACAAAGAAGGCCAAGGATTCTGTTACTATCATTAGCCACCATGGATTAGTGAAAATGATATAAAAAAGGCCCTGAGTCAAACTTAAATAGCCTGGGGTGATCTTATCGAGGCTAATAGACCTCTACAACTGGAACAACCTGAATTGCATCATGAAAACCCACCACAGGGAATTGAGATAACACAGGAAGGGGCAGACATCGCCCAAATGGAATTTCCATTATCCCAGCCGGAAATTGAGACAGCATAGGGAGATACCACCCAAATAGAAGTTCCATTACCTCAGCCTAAAATCGAGGAAGAACCCATCCAATTGGCAGAGACTCGTATTTCACAGGAAGAGACATCAAGGAAAAAGAGGAAAAGGACGATTGATGTCCCTAAAACCTCCACTGAGAAGAAAAGAAGAAGCAAACATATAGCACAGCCTGGAAAAACCCAGGAAATGTTACAGAGAGAACAACCCCCACAAGGAAATATTCAGGAAATTGAGCACACAGAACAACCCCCACAAGGAAATATTCAGGAAATTGAACAGATAGAACAAACCCCACAAGGAAATATTCAGGAAAATACCCAACCATCATTGGAACACCTTACTGGGCAGTTTTTTAAAAATTACGAAGTAGAAATGGCCCAAGTATTAGGGAACTTAGGGACATCAATCACTAAAGACACAAGTAGGTCTGAAGCACAAATTTCACCCTTAAACCCTATTGTGTACCTTCCTGACACAAAAATTCCATTCCTTGAAGATGAGGAATAGGAAGAACCTCACAATGAGGTAAATATCCCTATAGAGTAGGATGGGCACATAGAGGAGGCAAAGGAATAGTTGTGGAATGATCAAGATGAGGGATACCCTGACATTTTAGAAAAATAGAAAATAGTGGGAAAAGGCCACTACAAAATCAAAAAGTTAAAACAAGAAAACAAGTTGTTTAGAAGAAGGGTTAAAAGGATTAAAGTATTAAAGAAGAAAGTTGGCAAACTCAAGGAAATAATTAAAGAATTGAGAAAACAATTGGAACTAGCTGACAAGGCACATGAAAGAAAGAAAACCAAAAGGACTAGAACCCAAGGAATGAACCCACTTCCTAGGAGAAAAGTCCATACAAGTTCTATAGGGACACAAATAGAGTTTCCTTCCCTTGAAGAGACATCAAAAATGGAACCTCAAGCTCAGATTCCATCAACAGTTCAAAATGAAGAAGTGACTCCTTTGGAGGAACATGAAGTGGAACCTCAAATAGGGGCTCCAATAGTAGAAGAGACATCTTCCCAACCTAAGGAACAGGGATGATTTTAAGGATGGAAATTTATTTTAAAATGTAGAAACCTTGGCGAATCTTATTAATCCTTCATTTGACAACTATAAATATTTGGTGATATTTTTGTAAAAATATTCAAATTTCTAAGGATTTTAAATAGTTTGAATAAAATTTTGGCGATTTTTAAGGTAAAATAATTTTATCCTATAGAATTTGGGCGAATCACTTTTAGAATAACGAATCGTTTTTTGGGAAAACCCATGGAAAATTAGCCCATGAGCGAAATTTAGCCCCTAAAATCATCCCTGCTAAGGAATTGCTTCCCACAAAATTCCTTTCACCCCGCGAGACAATTGATGCAAATTCCCAAACAGATTCCCCAACCACAGAAGATGCAATTGTTCAGATTGAGGGAGTATTTCAGTCTCTAGAACAAAGTGCCATCATTGATAGATTGGAAACAGAGTTGGTGCAAACCCAAAAGACCTTAACACATTGCATAAATGAGATGGTCACTATGGAAGAATATCAAAAGTTTGTTAAACATATTAAGACCATGTCAGCAACAGAAAACAAAACATTTGCTAAGATTACCAGATCCCAAGGGAAAATAAAGAAAGTCCAAAACCAATTAGAAAAAGGTTTGGAGAAAATCAAAGAGATTTGTGATATCTACACGGATGCAATATATTGCAGGGCTCTTGCCACCAATTATACATTGTTTTTATTAGAACGTTATTTGTTGTTGAGGGTGAAATCCATTAGATTAGGTAAACTAATTAAATTCACCTCTGTCTCCGAGTTCGTTCCATGCTTTAGAGAGCAGGAAGAGAAAGTGAAATACTTTCTATGTGAGCTTTACCTCCATAACTTCATCTTGGAAGATAACAGGAAAGAGAACCCTTGTCCTTTTATTGTGGACATATAGTTCCAAGCCTTTTTGTCCTTAACCAAAAACCAAATCAGATGGGAAAATGCACATAAGACCTTTATGAAAAGGGAGACTGGGTTAGATCTCTGGATCAGAGGGGAACCTCCAAAATCCTTCCCAGCCATCATGCAACACAAGACATTTATGAAGAGGGAAGGTGTGGTAGATTCTTTGGCCCCTATCCACCGACAAGTTACACATTCAGGTATATCATATTTTAGGGAACTTAAAGAAGAAGCTCTTGCTGCCTCCAAACTAAGATGGGATGCCTCCTCTAATGAAGTCAAGAGCAGGGAACCCTTTGGTTTCAAAAACGTTTTTGCAACTATCTTTAGAGTGGAAAGGTACACTAGAATGATCCAAGAGGAAGGACCCGTCTAGATTGGGTGTAGATATAGTCCCCCTATTATTTGGTTCCCCCCATAAGCTTATCAAAAATATTATCAAATTAATAGGAAGAGGGAAGAAACTGCTTTTGGAGAGCTCAAATGCAAGAATTGGTTCAGGGAACCTGGTGAACCAACCTATCCTCCTTACAAAATTACTACTTTACATGTAATATCTCAACTTGCATGAGGACATGCAAGAAGGTAAGTTGGGGGGTATGTTGAGTTATGAAAAAGGTACAAATATCCTTCTTATTTCTATGGTTTGTGATGAAATCTTGATTGAAATTTTCTGTTAATTAGGAATAATTAGGATAGAAAATGATTAAAATTTCTTCTAGAAATATTATTAAGTAATGTTAGATAAATTTTAATATTCGGTTAGAATTGTTTGATTTTAGCGCAAGAATGGATAAATATTGTCAAACCCAAGATAGTTAAGGAGATTTTGAATATATGAAGATTTTTGAAGGTTGAAGACATGAGGCGCAAAGTAGTTTGGAGGAAGGTTGATTCCATATTTTTTAAACCTTATAAATAGTAAAATAAATCTTGAGGATCTCTCGATCCTTAATAATGGTTAATTTACCCATATCATTGTAATATATAGAGGGTAATGAATGAGAGAAGGGGAAAATAATTATTTATAAACCTTCAGAATTTGGAATTGCTCTGTGCAAGCAGTTTTTGTAGATGTTATACCAGTTATGGAATTAATAGAAGCTTTGAACGTTTTCATCATTTTTGCATACTAAGTTTCTAGCAGCAGTGCTTCTGAGGACCGAGGGCCCAGTTTGAAGGAGTTACTGTCTCAATCTATAATTGTATCAATTTTATTTATGTTATGTGAATTAAATCTCTTTTGCAATAGTTAAGATAAATGCATGAGTGTATTAATGATTTTATGTTGTTTTATTACATAAGATAGGCGTTTCAATTGAATGTTATTGATTGTTGTTCCAGTTTCCATTGCTTTAGTTTACTGCTTGACAGTTCCTCTCATTATTATCTGCACTATTCCTTTCCCTTAAATTAGCATTTGTTGTTCCTTTCGCTTAAATTTGCCTTTGTTGTTCCTTTTGCTTAAATTAGCATTTGTTGTTCCTTTCGCTTAAATTAGCATTTGTTGTTCCTTTCAGTTAGATTATAGTCACTTCTCCTTTTCATAGATATAATTCACTACTTCTTTTCAACAGGTTAAATGATCACCAATAGATCTGTTTATCAAGATTTTCATGAATTCAATTACTCTCTCTTAATTAGATCAATTCAACAATTCAATTAATGCCTTTAAATTCAAAGCATGTTGAAGATCAGATTTCAATTATGTTAAGATCTTAGTTTCAAAGTTTTAACGAATGTGTGAGGAACTTGATTGTTGATAAACTCAGATTTACTTTAACTACACGATTTTAGCTTCTACAACTATCTGCATAGACTTAGCTGACATTCTTGAGATAAAAAGATGAATCCTCTTGTTGATAAATTAATGTTAAATAAGGTTGCTTTTAGGACATCTTTAGAGCCCAATACCTGTACCAATCAAACTGCACCAAACAACATGTACCAATAACCTGAACCATGCATCAACCTGTAATCAACATGCACCATAAACAAGTGAATCAACCATGCACCAACATTTACCAAACAACCTATAATCAACTTGTACCATAAACAAGTGCATCAACCATGCACCAACCTGTACGTCAACCTACACCATCAACAAGTGCATCAACCATGTACCAAACTTGTATGAATAACCTACCACAACAACCTATCCAAACAACCTATCACAAGAATCTATCTTATCAATCTTATCAATCAAATAATATATACTCACCAAGATCAATAACCAAGACAACTCTCAAATATGTGCATCAACCAAGCATAACACAACAACTCATCATCTTCACCAAGATCAATATGTGCTTCTAATAATATACCAATACAAGTATGCTACATCATCCATAAACCTTGTGTCAACAATACTACTAACAATTTCCTCCAACCATGTACCAAGTATGTACCAATCATGTATAAACTACTCATCAACTATGACTCATCAATATGTACCAACATCATCAACTATAAACCTCATGTATGTTCCAAAGCATCAACTACTTGTCTCAACCATGTACCCAACATGCACCTCAACCAAAAGCCCTCATCAATTTCATCATCCAAATATGATTTGTAACTCTGTAATAAGATTGGTGTATATTATCACATACCTGCAAACCTTCCTTAACTTTAACAACAAGAGACTAGAATTTTCATCAAACTTTACTTTAGTCTCACATGACTAGTTTTGGATTAGTCAACAACCCTAACTTGCAATAATCATAACTATGTACCTGTAATGAATAAAGATATGAAAATGGTACACAATTTTCTTTAGTCTCATTTATGCAATTCCTCCAGACTTCACTACTTGGAACCTCTCAGAAAAGGATTTATAGAAAAAATGGCATACCTTGTTGAATTCTGGCTTATTCTAGAGAGAGAAATTGTAGAGCGTGCCCTGCATGGAATATTTGTTGTATGAATCTGGAAATTGTGAAAAAAATACTAAAGAATGTACTTTAACAAACACATTTGGTCTTACTGGATTTGGATCTGTTATGAATAATTTATGATGTTTTTACCCGAAACACCTTTTTTAGACTAGTTTCAGGACTAACCACAAACCCTATTTTCCATGGAGTGTAACTCCAAATATACAACGACCCACATGCTTAAATTTGTACCATAGCTACTTGGATATGTTTCCTCAATGGCCTCCCAATTTCACAGTCTGAATCATTCTATAAAAAAAAATATTGTGAAAATGCTGAGATGACCTATAAATAACATACCTTATAAAGCATCATCAAAAGAATTTATCCTCCCTTGAATTTTGACCTTGATTGCTTCACCTTCCCTCTAAAATTCGGATTAGATATCCTTTGGTTACCTCAGTCACTTGTAGATATTCAATATCCTCAAATGTGATTAAAATTAGAGAGTCTTGCCTCTTATTTATACTTTCATGTAGCTTCCTCAAGGGGTTACCTTTTAACCATCTTAACCCACTTTCCTTATTTTAGGGTTAACCCACTTCTAATTTCTCCATTAACTTTATTATTTAAATAATTTATTTTGT
>SNQJ01S0028122.1:37984-50405 GCA_010110895.2 Picea sitchensis | reverse complement strand
TACTTTCATGTAGCTTCCTCAAGGGGTTACCTTTTAACCATCTTAACCCACTTTCCTTATTTTAGGGTTAACCCACTTCTAATTTCTCCATTAACTTTATTATTTAAATAATTTATTTTGTATTCACTTTGACTTATAGTATATTCATCACTACACTTTATTATTTACCTTCTAAAATCTCTTAAACCACTTTGACTACTTTGATCTTTCGGGGCTTCTAGATGACTCATGAGGGTTCTCCAACTTCACATGGCCATAAATCTCTAACCGTGAGGAGTTATGTGATGTTTCACATACCAATAGAAATGGAATGACATTTAATATCCATATAGAATATTCTTACCTACAAATATATCAAAACACAGACCATTATCCATCAAACAAACTTGGGTCCATTACCCAAACCTTTCTCCAACTTCACATGGCCATAAATCTCTAACCGTGAGGAGTTATGTGGAATTCCACATACCACCGAAAATGGAGTGACATGTACTACTCATATAAAATATTATTACCTTCAAATGTATTAAAACTCATACCATTATACATAAAAAAACTAGGGTCCATTACCCAAACATTTGTGCTACCGAAATTCTCTACTAGACTTTCTCCAAGGTTTGACATCAATCAATAAGGGTTGAAACCAATCTACAATATCACTCTCCAAGGGTTGACATCAATGAAAATCAACAATACATAAAAACTTTCCATTAAATTAAGCCAAATGTTTGACATCATTCTGAGAAATTTGGGCTTTCTAATCACATTAATGGCGAAGTGATGTTCTTATTTTGAACTGGTCTTAGTATGCTGATCATTCAATTTATGTGTTAGGGAAATTAAAAACCTATATTATGACTCTTAAACCCTAAAATTCATATATGTTCATCATATGCTAAAAGGGCTTTTCCATTCTTTGTTAATTAGCTCTAAAACGTCATGGAAGCATTGTTTTCACTATGCTCAGAGGTTTCCTCTTCTTTTTCATTTTTTTTATTTGTATTATTATTCATTTTTTAGATAATTGATGAGTAGTATGTCAATTTCAAGATAAAAAAAGACAAGCTATGGCGAGTCAAATGACCAGGAGATCCATGAATTTGGCACGTTTTCTTCAACTCTCCTGCCTAAATATTTTTCCTGCCATGAAGAGGTTTTAGTGATTGATATGACTTACCACACCAAAGAATATCATTCCCTAAGATATGATAAAATATATAGGATTTTCAATACTAGATATTTTCCTCCCGATGATGAAAACCTTGAAGTATATCAGAGGATCCAGAAGAGAAGAATTCATCTAGTATTTGCATGACCTGCATTATTCCCTTACAATGAAGGATCCCATTAGTGTTTCAAGAATTTTGACCCTAGAAGGACCACAATTATAAATAGAGATGGAAAATAGATAGAATCTTTGCGGCCTGAAGACATGAGTGTAAGATATCATCACCTCCACGGATTGACATAAACCCTCAAGGAAAATTTCCTAAAGGCATTTTCTCAAAAAACCAAAGGCCCAACCAAGTTGAAGAAGAACTGGTAGGTAGAAAAAGATATATTTTTCAAACAAGGGCATATGCGTATTCCGACAAGTTCAAGGAAACCTAGAAAATGATGATAATGATGCTTAATCGATTGTATGGAGAAGATAAGTTCACCCATTTTCAGACAAACGGGTTGTCCGTGGCCCATACCATTGTGAAAATAGGACAAGTGTTCAACTAGGCAGACATATTGGCTCTCAACATATGTCTTAAAGTGAAAACTATACTAGGCATGAAAAAGCCTTTTTTTTACTTTTATTCTTATTCAATTGATGTTGTATGTTCCTCAATCCCATTCCCCAACCTTGTATGGAATTGGGACCTACATCATCCCCTTGTCTATGTGTATTTATCTAAGTGATGGGACATAAACTACAAGAGTCATTTGAATTTCTATGAAATTTGTGATCATTTCCTCTCCCCTCTTTACACTATCATCTTTATTTTCCCGAGATATAAAATATCCAGTGAAGCTAAGGAAGGGATGAAAGTGATAGCTTACTGGTACCTAGGAAAGTATTAATACTATGTCAAAGTATATGGAACTACTAGATCCCCCCATCCATTTCCACATTTCATTCCAGACCTCCTTGTAATGAGAGAAATATCGTATCAAACCATAACAACAAGGGTCATCTCCTTCCTCATGAGCAATAGTAAAAGGATTTGGCCTCCCTTTCCTATCCACATAGGAAACTACAATATTTTAAATGGGAAACATGTCAGAAAAGAAACAAAATATCTACAATATCTATGTTTATTACTGGGAAGTGCGAAAGGACATGACCCCCATGAACTAGAAGTGAGCCATATTAGAGATGTGAGTTTTAATCATGCTAATATCCATGTTGTAGATTTTGATGAAGGCAGGTTCAAAGTTATTTTTTTTATGAAGAGGTGTTACAAAAACTCCCTGATGATGCTGCAAGGAAATAAATCCAAGTTGAACAAGAAGAAATGAATAAATTTCAACAAAACCAGTTTCTAAGATTGTTGGAAGAGAGTAAAAATAAATCAATTCCCCAAGAACAAGAGAAGATAAAAAAAGGATGAGAAATTGGAGAAAAAAAGGTTAAAAGTTGATGCAAAGTATCAAAGAAGATAAGACGAGGCACAAGATACAAGGAAAGATGATAAGGCCAAGGTATTGAGAAGAGAAAGTGAAAAAGAAACAACAGAAGTAGAGGCCAAAAGACTTGTTGAAGAAGATGAAGCCCATAAAAGAGAAGACGAAATAGTAGTAGCAAAATCATATGTAAAAAGAAAGGCAGATGAACTATTGGAGCAACAGAAGCAAAAGGAATTATGAAAAAACTTAGGTATTCCATCAACTTCCAATTTGGGCATGGTGAACATTCTACCCCATGAATACACCCCCCTCAATGGTATTCCATGTAATAACACCTTTTATTCACTAATTCTAAGTTTTGAAGGTGTTGTAGTGGTTGTTGGAGATTACTACTACAATGATAGGACAAAGAAAATTGAAAAGAGGTCAAAACAAAAGGAAAAGGGGAGAATCTAAGAAGTCCATATCATCTACAGGGATAGTTGTGTTATGGAAAGTTGGGCCAGAGCTAGAGGAGAATGATGTACAAGCAAAATATACCCTTCATGCATTTGCAGGCTTAAATGCTTCGTCTATTCTTGAGGTTACCAATTCCTTAAGTACATCCCAAATGTTAAGAACCAAATATCAAAATAGCATAAAAAGCTCAGAATAAGTACTCAACGCCTTGAAAAAGAGAGAAATTCATATAATAAGCCTCTTCGAGGGGGAAACCTCCTTATACTTCATATGAATTCACAAATACAAGATTATTCCAAATGAAAAGGTCTCCTTGGTATATATAGGAGACTAGGAGGTACAATTACAACTAATGGACCCAAGGCGACATAAATAAAATAAAAATACTAATGTAATATGCCCCAATTAAGGGCTAATGTGCCACTATTTAGGGATTAATGTGCCTCTCCCCTTCAGAAAATTGTTTTCCTCAACACTTGAGTAGTTCTAGATTCTTTTGTATAAAAGACTCACCTTCTCATGTGGAATCTTCAACAGGTAGTTTCTTCAAGTTAATGAGATACTCTGAAATTGATCTATTCCTCAGTTGGAGAATTCCTATGTCAGTGATAGCTTCAGGCTCCAATATGATTTATCCTTCCTCATCAAGCATTGGAAATATAGTTTGAACTGGGATCTTCTGACCTATAACCTTCTCTAATCATGAAACATGGAAAACTGGGTGTAGTCGTGAAGATGTAGGCAACTCCAATTTGTATGGCATAGTACCAATCCTTTTCAACACCTTATAAGGGCCATAGTACTTCGTTGATAATTGATTATCCTTCTTAGCTTGCTTGGGGGAGATCTGTTTGTATTTTTGTAGTCTTAAAAATATCCAATCCCCTATTTCAAAACTTCTTTCACTACGATGATGATCTACTTGTTCTTTCATGCGATTTTGTGCCATGGTCAAGTTTTCCTTTAAGAGTTTGAGAAATTTTTGGTGATGCTCAATGTGATATTCCACTTCTTGAACCTTATATATTTCTTTTAGAGAAGAAGTGATGGACGGTGGGTGATATCCATAAAGCGCCATAAATGTTTTCATTTTTGTTGTATTATGAAAGAAAGTGTTATACAACCATTCTGCCAAGGGTAACCACTTGAACCATTTTGTTTTTTTATCAGAGACAAAGCAACGAAGGTAGCCTTCCAAACATTTTTTAGCTATCTCAGTTTTTTCCATCAAATTGAGGATGATAAGATGAGCTATGATCCAATTGAGTACCCAAACAAGAAAATAATTATGTCCAAAAATATCCATGGAAGATGGGATCTCTATCACTTACAATAATCTTTGGGCTTCCATGTAGTTTTTGAATTGTCTCCATGAATGCGACAACAACTGTACTTACTTTTAAAGTATGAAATAGTGAAAAAAAGTGTGCGTACTTGGTAAGTCTATCAACAATCACCATGATGACACTCTTTCCTTTAGACTTCGGTAACCCTGTGATGAAATCCATGGAAATATCCTGCCAATGCTGACTTGGAATGGCTAATGGTTGTAAAAGACATGGGTTCTTAATTGTTTCCACCTTATTTTGTTGGAAAACAAAAAATTCTACCACAAAAATTTGAAATCAGATCAAGTCCTCCTAGTCTTAGTTGGATCCCCAACAAGAACTCTTGCATCCTAAAGAGTAGTCTTGACCCACTTGGGCCTCAACTCTAGATATGTATTTTCATGCACTGAATCTACATATGAATGTACTGAATATGTATCTAGATCATTTGAATCCTCTGAATTAGAACTATCATATGAAGAAGAGTCGAAATGTGCATGCTCATCATCTATGATAGGGGAAAGAACAAAATTTTCTGCATGTGACTGTTGAGGTACATGTGAGACACTTTCCTCGAATTGGAAACTTCACTCAATCATGAGCCGATCCGAGGAAATATCAATGACTCTATATCCCTTCAAATTGTTGGGGAATCCAACAAATATACA
This sequence comes from Picea sitchensis, assembly GCA_010110895.2. Taxonomy (NCBI): domain Eukaryota; kingdom Viridiplantae; phylum Streptophyta; class Pinopsida; order Pinales; family Pinaceae; genus Picea; species Picea sitchensis. The sequence continues at coordinate 45,334 of SNQJ01S0028122.1, read as the reverse complement.
CTATGTTCTTTGTGGATCAAGTGTCTTCCTCTTCTCAGAGGGAATCTTGGCCCATGCACATGAACCGAAAATACAGAAGTGGGACACTTCTGGTTTGAGGCCACTCCAAGCCTCATAAGGGGTCTTATCCTTGACAGATATATGGGGAGATCTATTTTAGATGTAGGTTCCACAATTAAGTGCTTCAAACCATAATCTCTATGGAAGTGACTTTTCATGTAGCATGCAAGATGACATCTCTTTTAGAGATCTATTTTTCCACTCAACAACTATGTTTTGTTGCAGCGTATAAGGAACCATGTGCTGCAACCGAATCTTGGCCTCATGAAAAATATTTTGTATCTCATGGTTGACATACTCTCCCCCATTATCTATTCAGAGGAATTTGATTTTTTTTCCTGGCTGTGTCTCAACAAGGGCTTTGAAATCTTTGAGGTATTGTAAGACCTCTGATTTTTTCCTGAGAAAGAAAATCCATGTGAAGCGTGAGAAATCATCAACAAAAATGAGCACGTACCTTTATCTACTGATTCATGGATGCGAGAAAGAATCCATGAGGTCACCATGGATCGGATCTAAAGTAAAGGAATCCTTATGCATCTTTCCTTTGTTGAATTTCTCTTGAGGGTGTTTTCCAAGAACACACCCGTCACAAATTCCTTTTGAGAAGTGGATGTCAGGTAGACCATCAACCATTCCATGCTTGCTAATATGTTTCATATATATGAAATTTAAATTCTCAAACTTTTCATTCCATATCCTACTACTTTCATCAACATGGGTAAGCAGTAATGGAAAATCTGGTTCAATAAATTCATAAAATGTGTAGAGTCTAGATTGATGATTTACCTCACTGGTAGAAACCATGGAATTTGTTTGTATGACATAGATATCCACTGCATTAGGTATGAATATGAATCTCTTTATGGTGCCGGATTTTTCCATCTGATACACAGTGAGAAGATTGACGAAAAGTTTGGGAACATGTAACATATTCTCGAAGCTTTTGTTTGTGAGTTCAATTCTTCCTTTGTTGTTGACCTTGACTAGAGAGCTTTCTCCCATCAGAATAGGAGGACATTTGCATGCATCCAATGAAGAATAGAGTTTTTTTGTTTCCTCCATGTGGTGTGATGCCCCTGAATATACTATCCAAGCATCAAGAGAGGATTTGATGGCAATCAAATCATGGCTATAATTTCCTTTCTTGAGATTATGATCTTATGGCTTCTTCTTCTTGGCACCCTCGTGGATGTGATCTCCAAGTTTGTTTTGATGAATTATTTGGACCATTTGATCTATCTGTTTCTGCATACATGTAGATTTTGGATGGAATCCTTTATGTCAATAAGTGCATTGCTCCCCTTTTCTTCCTTTTCCACCTTTGGATATGGAGGCATCGTTGAAGGGTTTTGAGTGCCCTTCCTTATTTAGATTTGCATGCGATTTCCTTTTTTATTTGTATTTGGATTTATGATATTGATGAACTATACCATATTTCACAGTAAGTGTATGCGCCTCAGGGACTTTTATTTTTCCCATATTGATGAGTTTTTATACTCTTGTGTCAGAGACTCGATAAAGGCCTCAAGAGAGGGAATCGTCCAGGTGGCTCTAGAGGTGAGCCTAAATGAATGAAATTTAGATACAAACACTGAGTATTCCAAACCAAGTTTGGAGAGAATGGTAAGACCATTTATTTCTCCTCCTTAGATTTATCAACCCCGCAAGCCTTGATTTGCGACAACAAATCCTTATATTTGGTAAAGAAATCTTGGAGATTGTCGAAGATTTTTGGATCAAAAGTGAGAAATTCCACCTCAAGAATGTGTCCCCTCATCTCGTCCAATTTTCCAAAAATCCCTTCCATGGTGGTCTACGATTCGTTGGGGGGTTTACAGGAGGATATGTGAATGAGGAGTTCAAGAGAAATGAGACTGCAAATCATTCCAAACGCTTCATCCATTCAATTTAGATGTTTGTGTTTTTCTATGGATGATGTTGGTTCGATTTATGTGTTCATGGTTAACATGTATATTCCTCTTCCTCGAAGATGCATTATCATATTCTCCTTCCAGGCAAATAAATTGTATGGTATAAGAATGAATTCTTTTGGAAATTTCATTTTTTCATTGTCTTCATTCTTAGGTACCTGTAAAAATAATACAGTGTGTCTTTTCCCTATTATTCTGTCATCTCTGATACCATGTAAATGTGTTGAAACCGCACATAATAGATCCAACTATCAAATGACATACACAATTTGCAGAGAAAATATGAGAAAAGAGAAGAAGGAGAGAAAGAATGGAGGAATTCTCATTAACCAAATGAATGAATGATAATTTACAGATGATATATTATGTATAAATCAACTAATTCACACTCAAGGAGAAGACAGACTTCCATAGTGGTAGTATATATTCATCTAGACACACACCAACGATTACATGAATAACCTGCTACCTAGTCTAGTCTCTTAGGAAGTTACAGGAGTGAACTGCCACCTATTCTGAGCTAACTAGTCTCTCAGTCTTCAGTTAACTATCTGAAACAGAGTGAAGTGAGGAGGATATCATGGAATCATGAGTAATGCGCTAGTATGGTGATAATCCTAAGGACAATTTGCATTATTTGGTGATGATACCAATGTTGCATGGTGATGATCTCAATGTGGCATCTAGACTCCACCCAATTGATCAAACTGAAGTGTGAACTGAAGAGAATATTCTCCTTAAACTATAGGAGACTGAATAATGACTAATAAGCATAGGGAAAAACTTAGGAAAAATGTATCCTAGGTGTGTGTGAAGTATCTACAACAAAGTTGTTAGCTGCTAATATTATATTCCCAGTCAGACATACTTAGTGGATTTCTAACCATATACCAGTAAGGAAAAAGAATGGAAATATAATGATTTGCAATATTTTCAGGAACTTAAACAAAGCCTCTGAGAAAGATGATTATCCAGTACCTCCCATGGAGAAAATACTGTAATGCACATATTCTTTCGAAATTCTCTCTTTACTAGATGGATTCTCTAGTTATAACCAAGTTCTGGTTGCTCATGATGACCAATTGAAAATTGCTTTCTGAACCAAATGGGGAACCTAGGCTTAAAGGAAAATTCCATTCGGTCTAATCAATGTTGGAGCAACCGTCCAAATAGAAATGGAGACTGCTTTCAAAAGCCTAATTCAAGATTATGTTTTGGTGTATTTGGATGATGTTACTATCTTCTCTAAACATAAAAAATTGCCATATAACCCATTTGAGAAAGGTATTCATCATATGTAGCAGGTTTGGTAGACCCCTCAATCCAAAAAAATCTATTTTTGCGATTAATGAAGGATAAATTTTAGGGTTCATCATTTCCAAACATGGCATGAAAATCAGACCTAAAAGAACTGAAGCTATTGTTAAAATTCTTCCTCCCCATAACAAAAAAATCTATGCAGTCCTTCCTAAGGAAGATAAATTTTGTAAGAAGATTCCTCCCTAGCTTTGTTGAGATAGTGAAACCTCTTAAGGACATGATTAAAATAAATGAAAAATTCAAATGGAGACCTAAAGAAAAGGATTCCTTTGATAGAATAAAAATATAAATATCACATGCTCCTACACTATTGAGCCCATATTTCACTCGAGGTTTTATTCTCTACTCTTTTTCTTCAAACATTGCATTTGCAGTTTTTCTAACTCAAAAAAACCAGGAAGGAGATGAATTTCCCATAGCATTCATGAGTTCAGGTTTACAAGGAGTATAATTGAATTATCCAGAAGTGGACAAACAAGCCTATGTTCTATTTAAATCCTTAAAACATTTCAAGCCTTACTTTATCAAATCAAAGACCAAGGTAATTGTCCCTTATCCTGATGTAATAAATATCTTAGTGCATAAATATCTAGGAGAGAAAAGAGCCAATTGGATAACAACCTTACAAGAGTATGACCTGACGATCAAACTTGCTACAATTTTCAAAGGAAAATTATTATGTAAACTATTTGTTGAACACGTAAGTGAGGAAACATAAGAAAATGCATTCTATCAATATAAAATCCTTTTCAAAAGAGAAGTTTACTACATTCCTATTATTTTTACCAGTGGTATTATGAAATGAAATACTATTGAACCCATGGGTCAACTCGTCGTTATCTGGAAATAAATATTAAGAGAGCTATCGTACTCAAATCATGCCAATATCAACTCATTCAAGGGATATTATGCATAAGGAATTATGATAGAGTTTTCCTAATATTCCTTGAAAATAAAGATATATACAAGGTCTTATTTGAACTTCATGATGGCCCAAATGGTGGAAATTTCATAGGTGACACTACTTCCCACAAGTTCCTCATAGATGGATATTAATAGCCTACCCTATTCAAGGACTCTCATGCTTATGAAATAAAGTGTCAAGAATGGACCAAAGATCGATCGGAAAGGAAAATAAATTATCATTTCCCCTGCAACTAGTTATTATAGAATTCCCTTTTCAACAATGGGGTTTGGATGTGATTGGAGAGATCAATCCTAATTCCTCTCAGTTGCATGAATACATTGTGATAGTTATGGATTATTTCACCAGATGGATCAAATAAGTTCCCTTTAATACAATCAATGAAAATCACGTGGCATCATTCCATGAATATTATATTATGACTATATTTGGAGTTCCAGAGTCTTTTTATTTTTTATAATTCCAAGTACTTTTCTTTGTTGAAATTAATTGAATATGCTCTTGAACTAAACATTAAAGTTAAACGTTCAACAAACTATTATCCACAAGAGAATGGGATAGTTGATTCAACAAATAAAAACCTGATCAAAATCCTCAAGAGAACTGTCAACGACCATCAAAGAAATTGGCATCTAGCCCTACCGAATGCCTTATGGGATAACCGAGTAACACCCAAGTATTCTATCGATAATTATCCCTTATTTCCAATCTATGATCAAGAATAAAATTTTCCTACCCATACCTTTATTACCTCATTGCAATTTGCTCAATATGTTTGTAATATATCAGATATAAAATGTATGCAGAACATAAATAAAATGCTAGTAATGGCAGAATAACAATAATATAACCAGAAAATTCACCACAATAACAGTAAAATGATATGATAATAATAACATAAATAACACTTTGAATCTGAAAGAAATGTTCACGGGCCTCTTCAAGGGGGCAACCTCTAGCTGAGAAAATCTCTATTACAATAATATTCAAGTTATGGTTCTCATACCCTCGACTCCTATTTATACTAAAAAGAATCATCTAGAGGAAGATCCTTCTAGAAGCGAAAGATTCTATTAGGTCTTCTTACATCCGCCTTATTCTATTTTATTGAAAGGCCTTATTAATATTGACCTTTATTACATCTGAATATGTTTTTATACCTATGTGCAGGTTAGGACCCTAACATGTTCGCCCCCTTAAAAACAACCTTGTCCTCAAGGCTTTAGATGAGGAAATTGTTGTAGAATGGTAGCCGGTTCCCAAGTGGCGTCTGCTGGAGTTGTATCTTTCCATTGGACTAACACTTCCTTGATGGTTCTCTGATGTAGGCGATGTTCATGCTGGTCCAAAACTGCTTCTAGCTGTAGCCAAATGGATCCTTCTTCAACTAACTCTGGAAGGTTGGTTTGAATTTGGAACTTAGCACCAATCACCTTCTTTAAGAATGAAACATGAAAAACAAGATGTAGCTTTGAATGGTTGGGCAAAGCTAACTGATAGGCTACTTGTCCCATATTCTTGAGAATGGTATAAGGACCATAAAATTTGGGCGCTAGCTTCTGAAAATGCTCGGCCTTGAGGGAAGTTTGATTGTAAGGTTGTAGTCAAAGAAACACCTGATCCCCTTCTGCAAATTGACGTTTAGAGCGACCTTGATCTGCTTGTTGCTTCATGCAATTCTGTGCCATGACCAAATTCTCTTTGAGGGTACAGAGAATATCCTCTTGAGCTGTAAGTGTTAGGTCAACCGCCTGGACCTTCGAGGCACCTGGTAAGTATGAGAGAACTGAAGGTGGCTTCTGTCAATATACCGCTTCAAAAGGAGTCATGCATGTAGTTGTATGGTATGAAGTGTTGTACTACCATTCAGCTAGGGGTAACCATTGAGCCCACTGATTTTTCTTTTCTGAGGCAAAACACCTCAAATATGTTTCCAAACACTTGTTGACAACTTTTGTTTGGCCATCAGTTTGGGGATGATAAGCTTTGCTAAGATGCAATTCGGTGCCTTCTATCTTGAACAGTTCTTGCCAAAAATTGCTTGTGAAAGTTGGGTCATGATCAGAAACAATAGAGTGTGGCATGCCATGAAGCTTGAGGACCTGATCCATGAAAATTTGAGCCACCGTGGATGCTATAAATGGGTGTTGGAGGGAATAGAAATGAGCATACTTGGAAAGGAGATCAACAACCACCATGATGACATATTTATTGCCCAATTTGGGTAAGCCGGTAATAAAATTCATAGATATATCCTTCCAAATAGAAGGTGGAATCGGGAGTAGTTGTAGTGTGCCCATAGATTTGACTGTTTCTCGCTTGTTGCGTTGACACACATCACATTCGGCTACAAAATAATGAATGTCCTGTTTCATACCATCCCAGAAAAAGGAATGTTTGACCCTGTCATAGGTTTTGGTGAACCTGGAGTGCCCTGCTATGGGTGTAGCATGAAGCTCATAAAGTACCATGGATTTAAGCTTTGATTGTTTACTTAAATACAAATGGAATTTGTATAAAAGTTCATCATGGAGCCAAGAGTACCCTGGGGAAGTTGGAGCATTGGACTGCAAATGTTAGATCAACTACGAACTTTTGGGATCTTGTAGCCATTCTTGGCGAACAACTTGGAACCAATCTGGTACAATGAATGAAAGAGAAAAAATGGATCCTTCATATTCATATTTCTAGGAAAGTGCATCTGTAATCACATTGTCTTTGCCTTTCTTGTAAATGATCTCATAATCATATCCAAAGAGTTTCGTCACCCATTTTTGTTGTTCCGGGGAGGAAATGCGTTGTTCCAGAAAATACTTGAGGCTTTGATGGTCTGTCTTAATTTGAAAACATTTCCCCAATAGATAAGGGCACCACAGATCAACGACATGAAGAATAGCCAACATTTCCTTTTCATAGATGGATTTGCCTAGATTTCTTTCAGATAGTTGCTTGCTGGTAAAGGCCAAAGGTCGACCCTCTTGCATAAGGACAACACCAATTCCTTTCCCTGAGGCATTACATTCCAACACAAAGGTCTTTGTGAAATCAGGAAGGGCGAGGACTGGAGTGGTGCACATGGCTATATTCAAGGTTTGAAAAGCTTGAGCAGTG
>SNQJ01S0028122.1:11986-37934 GCA_010110895.2 Picea sitchensis | reverse complement strand
AAGTGAAAGAGTTCTTTTTTAGGAGAGCAGTGAGAGGTGCTGCAATCTTCCCATAATTCTGAACAAACTTGTGATAATACCTTGTTAAGCCCAAAAATCCACGCAAGCTCTTAAGAGTCTTTGGGTGAGGCCAGTATTTGATAGCTTAAATATTTTTAGGATCCACACTGACGCCATATTTTCCAACCAGAGGACCCAAGTATTCTACTTCTGAGGCGCCAAAAGAACATTTAGACTGTTTTAGGAAAAGTTGGTGCCGAGAGAGTAGATGGAGGACTCGATCCACATGAGCAAGCTGATTTGTCCAGGTTTTTCTATAGATTAGGATATCATCAAAGAAAACTAAGATAGAATGGTGGAGAAAAGGATGAAAGACATAATTCATGAGGCTTTGGAAGGTGGAGGGGGCATTACACAAGTCAAAGGGCATGACCAAAAAATCATAGTGGCCCTGATGAGTTCTAAAGGAAGTCTTGGAAATGTATGTCTCTTTCATACGTATCTGGTGGTATCCCTAACGAAGATCAATTTTAGTGAAGAATTGGGCACCACTCAATTCATCCAAGAGGTCATCAATGATAAGAATGGGGAATTTGTCTTTGATGGTAAGTTTGTTGAAAGCACGGAAGTCAGGACACATTCGCCAAGAACCATCTTTCTTTAGGACCATGACCACAGGAGAAGAGTAGGGGATCGTACTAGGGAGGATAACACCTGCATTAAGGAGTTCTGGTCTGAAGAATACTGCAGAGAGGAAATTCCCAAATGCTTAACCAGAAAGAAATGTGTATTTACTTGGAAACTCGAACACAATTGTGTGGCAATAGATCTTGTCTATTTTAATTTGTTTATGTTTTTGTCCCCAAGGGTTAGGTATTCAAGGGTTCTATAGAAAAGGGTTTTCCCTGTGCCATAGCTCTCTGATATACGTGCAGGGTCCAACAGTAGTACTCTGCCCAATATCTCAGGGCACTAACTAAGGAGGATAGACCGTACCCTTAGTCGTACTACCCGACTACCCAGGTACTAGAGAGTATCTTCCCTAGTGTTTCTCTCGGTGACACTATAGTAGTCAGGCAGCCGATCAGTTTATCTAAAGAGGGATTCAGGTAATCTAGGTCGATCCGTACACAGGTGTTGTCTGATGCGCTACCACTCGTAGGGGTACCAACAAGGGTTACAAGGGTGGCCAATAGATGTGCGCTTATGTACCACTTGTATTTCCTGGATGTATGAATCCCTCTACCGCGGGTTTATGCATGAAACGATAGATCTCTGTGGCTTAAATACGCCGAAATACGTCTCTACCTTGGAAAAAAAAAATTAACCCACACTTTCTGCCAAGGAAAGTGCTCTGATACCACTTGTAATATACTAGATATAAAATGTATGCAGAACAAAAATAAAATGCTAGTAATGGAAGAATAATAGTAATATAACCAAAACATTCACCACAATAACACTGAAATGATATGAGAATAATAACAAAAATAGCACTTTAAATCGGAAATCAATGTTCATGGGCCTCTTCGAGGGGGCAACCTCCAGTTGAGCAGAGTTTTATTACAATAATATTCAAGTTAGGGTTCTCATACCCTTGACTCCTATTTATACTGAAAATAAGCATCTAGAGGAAGATCCTTCTAGAAGTGGAAGCTTCTATTAGGTCTTCTTACATCTGCCTTATTCTATTTTATTGAAATGCCTTATTAATATTGACCTTGATTACATATGAATATATTATTCTACCTATGTGCGAGTTACGACCCTAACAATGTTCAAGATAAAGCATGCCCAGTAATGCAAGAAAGGGTGAATATGTTATTGAAAATGAAAGAATAAAGGGAAAAAACAAAAATGAACTTAACCCAACATCAAGAAGTAATCAAATAATTGTTTGATAAGTCATCTACGGACAACAAATTTTTGCAGGAGGGAGATCGTATTCTTAAATGGGAAAAAGAAAATGAGCTAAAAGGAAAACATATGGAATTCCAAAAGTTGTGGTTGGGCTCATATCTAATTTATCACAAAAAGGGGCCTCAAGCTTTCAAACTATTATCACTATTATCAGTTTGGGAAGTACAAGTAAACTCATCGTGGCTATGGACGCTCGCAAGAAGTAGGGCCATGGTTGTATGATACCAATGAAACTTCTTTGGGGCTATGGATAATCACTACCAACAAAGAAATGTCGGGAAAAGAGAGGTGAGGAACACACTTTAGTCTATAAACAGTCAGAAAACACTCTTATGTGGTGTCTCTTCCTCATAGGATTCCTTTATATATAAGAAACTAATGAAGCATCCCTTATTTCTCACAATAATTATGAAAATTATCATTTGTACCAGGCCACCTTTATGTTTTGTCCTTGGGATGAAAGATGTGGGATCCATAATCTATACACTATTAAAAAAAATTTGTTTCAAAGGCCAAGTAAAAGTAATGATGTGTCTAAGTTGATTTTTTTTATTATAGATAACTGGTTTTTCCGCGTAAGTTACCATTTGTTGTGACTCCCCCAGAACTACCCTTTCAAAATACCTTTCTAGTGAGATATTCTGAGTGGATAGCCCTATTCTAATTTTTTTTACAAGGTACTATATTACTAAGTGCTTGGAGAGGTTGTAACATAGGGAAATTGTGCTTTGTTTGTTACTTCTATCGCCTTTTGCTTTATGAAATTTATTGGTTACTCTCTTTGCAAAACTCATCATTTTTTTCCTTTTTCTTAATCCTCGGTGTCTTATTCAGTTGAGTGTCAGTGCCCATTCTCACTTTTTTCCATTTTGGAGTAATATTTAACATGGTCGATTTCCAACTCCGATAAACATAGTATGATAAATCCARTGTACAACTTACTTGACTGTTAATTGGTGTGTCAAATGATTATTGGCCCAGAGTTAAACCCGTGGTTGTTGAAACATTACACTTACTTAGTGAAAACCTTATGACTTGGCCAACTCTAATTGTTCCACATTGTTTTAAAATAAAAGTTCCACCATGTGTTTATTCTCCTTTTCTCGAGTTATCACTATTCCCAAGGAAGGGAATATTCTTTTTCGATACCTTTCCTATCGGGGCCATGAAAATTCCCATGTTAATCAAACTTTGAATGATAATCTACAAACACATTCCCTTAAACTTTGTCAAACTTTGAAATTTTCCATGAGAATTGAGATTTTAAAGGAAAATTCTTCAATACTCTTATTTCAGAGTGGAAATAAAAGGCTCATATGTTTCAATCCAATAGAATCATTCCTAAAAGATTTTACATAACTTTCCATGCTCCCAATACTTCAACACACTAATTGATGTAAGAAATGAATATTCTTCGATTCCTTTTATTCGAATATGTAAAATTACCGAAGTCGACTAAGATTTGAAAAACAAGCTTCGAAGACGTGCATTTCATTCATCATAGTCTTGCACATGTCGACACATAAACCAATGCTCAAAGGGAATATTCTTTGATTCCTTCTCTACGAAACACAAGCTAATCCACCAATGTTACTTATCTGAAAGCAACAACTCTGAAAGGCCATAATTTAAATTTTTCTCCCCTTTTTTGTTTTGATACATAGATTTGGGAAATTTGGGCTTTCCAATCACATTAATGGTGAAGTGATGTTCTAATTTTCAATTGGTTTTAGTATGTTGATCATTAAATTTATGCCTTAGGGAAATTAAATACATATATTATGACTCTTACATCTTCGTTCAACTTATATATGCTCATCATATGCTAAAAGGGTGTCTTTGTTCTGTGTTAGTCAGCTCTGAAATGTCCTGGAAGCACCATTTTCACTATACTCAAATGTTTCCTATTTTTTTCATTTTGTTATTTGTATTATTCTTCATTATTAATATAATTGATGAGTAGTATTTCAATTGCAGGATAGACAAGACAATTTATGGCCGACCATGAGATCCAGGAATTTAGAGCCTTTTTCTTCAATTCCTGGGCATGAATCTTTTTCCTGCCAGGAAGAATATTTAGTGATTCATACGACTTACCACACTGGAGAAGATCATTCCCTAAGAAATGATGAAATATATAGGATTTTCAATACTAAGGATTATCCTCCCGATGATGAAAACCTCGAAGTATATCAGAACATTCAGAAGAGGAGAATTCATCTGGTAGTTGCATGGCCTGCATTATTCCCTTACAATGAAGGATCCCATTGGTGTTTCAAATTTTTTGACCCTAGCATGGATAAGATTATAGATAGATATAGAAAATAGGTAACATGTTTTTGGCATGAAGATGTCTGTGAAAAATATCACCTTGTTGGACCTGCATGTGCCCTCAATGAAAATTTTGTAAATGGATTTTCTTAAAAAAATAAAGGTCGATCAACCAAATTGATGAAAAATTGGTGGGTAGATGAAGAATTTTTTTTAAAACAAGGACATAGTATTATTCCTACACAAGAGATGAAGGAACCATACAAAATGTTGATAACGATGTTGGATTGATTGTATGAAGAAGATAAGGGCACCCATTTTCAGACAGATTGGTTGTCTGTGGCCCATATGATTTTGAAAACAAGACAAGTGTTCCACTGGGCTGACATATTGTATTTTCAATATATGTATTAAAGTGAAAAATATACCAGGTATGAGAAAGCCTTTTTTTTACATGTTTTCTTATTTATTTGATGTTGTATGTTCCTCAATACCATTACCCAACCTTGGATGGAATGGGGCCTAGATCATCCCCCTATCCATGTGTATTGTTGTGAGATATGGGACATAAACTAAAAGAGTCATTTCTATGACATTTGTGATAATTTCCTCTCCCCTCTTTACAATATCATCTTTGGTTTTCTGAGATATAGAATTTCCAACGAATCTAGGGAAAGTATAAAAGGGATAGTTGACTTGTACCTAGGAAAGTATTACTCCTATGTCATAGTATATGGAACTATTGGAAACCCCTATATGCTTCCACATTTAATTCCTGATCCAATTTGCAATGAGAGAAATATCCTATCAAACCATAAGAACATGCGTCACCTACTTTCTCATCATAAATAGTAAAAATCTTTGGGCTCCATTTCCTATAAACATAGGAAACTAAAATATATTAAATGGGAAACATGCTAGAAAAGAAGAACATGCTTTGTAGGACCTATGTTTATGCATGGGAAGTTAAAAAGGCAATGACCACCATCAACTGGAAGTGATCCATGTCAAAGTTGTGGGTTTTAATCATGCTAATATCCATGTTGTATATTTTGATGCAGAAAGGTTCTAAGGATTTTTWTTTTTTATGAAGAGGTATTGCAAAAACTTCCTGATGYTGTTGCAAGGAAAGAAATCAAAGTTGAACAATAAGAAATGAATAAATTTAATTGAAACTAGTTTCTTAGATTGGCGGAAGAGGATAAAAATAAATCAATCACCAAAGAGCGGGAGAAGATAAAAAAGGATGAGYAGTTGGAGYAGAAAAGGATAAAAGATGATGCAGAGTATCAGAGAAGACAGACCAAGGTAGAAGATAAATGTAAATATGATGAGGCCAAGGCATTGAGAAAAGGAATTGAAAACGAAACARCAGAAGTAGAGGCCAAAATAATTTTTGAAGAAGATGAAGCCTAGAAGAGGGAAGATGAAGGAGTAGCAGCGGAAGCATAAGAAAAAATAAAGGAAGATGAGTTGTTATGGTAAAAAAAGAAAAATAAATCAAGTAAAACCTCAGGTATCCCATCAAATCCCAATCCATGGTGAACATTCCACCCATGAATACACCCCCTCAATGCCATTCTAAGTAATTCCACCTTTTCTTCATCGATTTTGAGTTTTGAAGGTGTCGTAGTGGATGTTGGAGATTACTACTACAATGACAGGACAAAGATCATTGAAAAGAGGTCAAACAAAAGGAAAATGGGAGAATATATGAAGTCCATATTATCTACAGGGAGAGTTGTGGAATGGAAAGTTGGGCCAGACCTAGAGGAGAATGTTATACAAGCATCTTTTTCCCTCCATGCATTTTTAGGTCTTAAATCCTTCATCTATTCTTGAGGTTACCAATGCCTTAAGTACATCCCGAAATAGAATCATCGAGTTTGAGGAAAAATTGAATACACTAAGGGATGAAACCTCTGCATAATTCTTGAAAGATACCGAGAAAAAGGACAAAATACACAAAGAAGAAATTTAGAAGACGGTGCAAATTGTAAAGGACAAGCTCATTTTAGAATTTGAAAGTGCCACAAGGTTTGTTGATACCCTCAACAAAAAATAAATCAACAAAGAATTATGAAACCATAATGATGAATTTAATGTTGAATTTAATCAAAGGGTACAATCAAAACAAGACACCCATTCGAGTGACCTAGAATTTTCCAAGGTAAATATTTATGAGGAAATTGATAAGATCATGAGGGAACCCATAAAGGATTTGTATTATTTACAGAATTAATAGATGTATCCAAATGTTCGATTGAACAAAAAATCATTCAAATTAAGGGATCAAAACATGACAATGAAAAACTTAAAGAAGCTTAGTAGAAAAACAAGGAAAATACTATGGCCTTAGAAACAATTAAAGTAGAGGAATTAGACTTGAATGAAAAAATTAGGCTTCAAAAAAGAGATTTTTTTAGAATGATATGCAGACCGATTGGGATGAATGGATAAGGCTTGAAGACTAAATATATGAAATAAGGGGCCAATATCAACAGGAAAATGATGCCTTCAACAAGATCGACGATTCGAAAGGAGTATATAGAAACCCCCCGGCTACATTGCCATGTTACTCTAGAAAGGAAAATATAAAAGACCAAGTATTCTTTGATACTTGGAAGCCTTTGTTAAAACACATACACGCCATCCAAAAGGAAACATATAATACCTACAGAAGACTATGGAATAATTCTGATGATATTTTAGAAGAATTCAAGATGCCATTAATGTCCCCCATTGATGAAGCAAAACGTGCCAAAATTAGGATAGTTGAGGTGGAGAAGAGCATGAAACTACCTATGTGACCATTGAGAAGTTAACTGAGATAAATAAAGACTCCCTTGAAGAGTATTTGTTGAAACCCGCAAAACTCATCACCATGGCCCAAGACTTTATCAAATGCATAGTCCAAGAATTAAAACAAGAAGTTTTCAAAAAGGTTTGGGATGGTGAATTATATGTCGAAAAGATGCATTCTAAGGAGTTTCAAAATATTATGGATAATTATTCAATCTGGAATGAATATCGGGACAGAATACAAGTGGATAAGAATCCATAATGATTCTGACTGTCATAACTGCTCCACTTGTCTCATCTTTTCTTTTGTATTCTTGATAAGGAAAAGCATGCGAAGAGTCACTATCGTAAAATATTTTTTTCACATTATTGATCTCTAGAATGTAAACAATCATCAAATATTTATAAAAGGGATGTATGTAAAGGGGAAAATGGATTTTTATTTCAGAGTGTAGTAGAATAGTATTATTACTCTGTGTTAATTTGAAAAAGAGACATTTTGAAGATCTTCGTGAAAATGTGTACGGATGAGACTTCTATTTTCATGCATATTTATTTCTATGATATGTGGATGTTAGTTTAATGAATTATTTCCATATTACTTTTTGTATGTCTACAAATACCATGATTTTCATTTTAAGTGCAACAACGATATAATTAGTTGGTGAATCAATTACTTGNTATTGATCTCTAGAATGTAAACAATCATCAAATATTTATAAAAGGGATGTATGTAAAGGGGAAAATGGATTTTTATTTCAGAGTGTAGTAGAATAGTATTATTACTCTGTGTTAATTTGAAAAAGAGACATTTTGAAGATCTTGGTGAAAATGTGTACAAATGAGACTTTTATTTTCATGCATATTTATTTCTATGATATGTGGATGTTAGTTTAATGAATTATTTCCATATTACTTTTTGTATGTCTACAAATACCATGATTTTCATTTTAAGTGCAACAACGATATAATTAGTTGGTGAATCAATTACTTGTTTCTATCTCCTTATATAGTTAAAGTCTTCTTATTCCTTAATCTTATGAATTATTTATATGCTAGTAATAAAATGTTTAACTTCACTTACTCTTTTTAGTTTTCTCCTAACTAGAATAGGATAGAATAGAATAGAATAGGAGTGCATCTTAGGATAGTAAGTAATCATTTTAGTCTAGATTAGTTATTTAGAGTTTTAATTCAACTGCGAACACTATGTTCTCAAATTCATATTTAGATAATTATTTGAATTAGTAACCAGGCCCACAATCTAGTCGAAAACACTGTTCCAAATGAGAGTGGGTCTAATTGGGACCTTCCATCGCACATTTTCCCTTATGTGCTTGAACAGGTCATTTTTCTCGGTCAACAGGTGGCTTTATTAAAGAAGGTCCAATACATAGGTATCAGGTTATTGTAATTAGATTTCTCTTGATATCTATAATTAAGGTATGGAGTCCTTATGATGTGTTGAAGTATATTTTTATTGAATCTTAACTTGTTTAAAGGTTACCCTACCTTAAGAGGAAAGTGAATAGGATATGATTGCTTCCATAAAATTATCATTACATGGTGTTACCCTACCTTAACTAGATTTATATTAATAAATAATTAATCATTTCTAATATATCTTATGTGATTATATTTATTTGGTTAATGATCATGAAAATTGGTATGAATGCTCTTTCTTGATCCCACAACAGAGTTTTTTTCTATTTTCTAGGTTTTCAATGGGATAAATAAGGTTGTGACAATCATATCAAATTTTGTATTATGAAGAACATATCTAATAATGGTTGGTTAAAGTAAAATATTTTTCACACAATGAAGCATTTTTTATAGAGTGAGTTTGTTTAGAGAACAAAATTAAAAAATATGCAAATGCTAATAAACAATCTAAAGGTTGGAACCTTGGATATATATTTAAAATGGGCATACAAGAGACATCTATATGTCTAATACAAATTAGAGGATTATTATGATGACCGATATATGAACAATTTTCATTTCTAGGCTGAAAACTACTTTCACCTTCTATTTGATGACTCTATTGAACCTTAGGTGGAGAATATCATGGAGGGAAGTCATGTGAAGGTTATGACTACCATTTTATAGCTTTCATATTATCCAATTGTTTGTTGTATTCATTCTATTTTCCAATCTAACTTTTAGGAGTTATGTGCTTGATTTTTTTGATATCATTGTATCTATATATTTGGATTCACATGATCATGTTAGGAATTTGGAACACCATTCTTAGCTAGGTTTATTAAGGTTAGACATCTTCCATGGGGATTCAACATGAGCACTTGGACATGAGACCTCTTTTTATGGATGAGATCATTAGATTTTTTCAGTATTACAATTAGTACTTGCACATGGAACAATAGAAACTTCATCATTGTGTTCAACACTCGTACATGGGACCTAGGTTTATGGTGGA
This sequence comes from Picea sitchensis, assembly GCA_010110895.2. Lineage (NCBI taxonomy): Eukaryota > Viridiplantae > Streptophyta > Pinopsida > Pinales > Pinaceae > Picea > Picea sitchensis. The sequence goes on along the minus strand of SNQJ01S0028122.1, from coordinate 28,504 downwards.
GCTTATTGGACTACTTCAACATGGTTGCTAGTAATTGTATATGAGACCCTCGTTGCCTTGCTTATTTCAACATGTGGTCAACACTTTTCCATGGGACACTATTTTTTGTTTGTACGTCCTCACAATAAGCATCAAGGGAAATGATTTTCTAAAGGGGAGGAGTATTTGTATCCTCCCTAAAATTGTAATGGGGCTCCAAAGGGCCCGTTCAAGTAATAATAGTGGATTCCATTAAATGTAAGGTGGACTAGGTTGTCTATATTTGTTATTATTAAATAAGGCCCAATATGGTAGTTAGTATTGAATAATGTAATCCATATCGATTGAAGAAGGTACACTAGGTAGTTATGAGGATATTATAATTAGAGTTCTCTTGATAGATATAAGTAAGGGAAGGAGTTCTTCGTATGATGTGTGAAAGTATTTTGTATTGTAGCCTATCTCATTGAGAGGTTTCCCTATCTTAACAAGAAAGTGAACATGAGTGGATTCCTTCCATGAAAGGATCGTTGTAAGGTGTTTCCCTACATTAATGATTTTAAGTTTAATAAAGAGTTAATCATTTCTAGTATCTTTTATGTGATTCAATTTCTTGGGTTAAGGATCATAACAACTAACAAAGGAAGGGAAAATACACATCTCTCTAAATGAAAYCTTTTGGTTAGATAGATTTCATTTTTCTATTTCATATTTATTTTCTTTGATTTCATGMTATTTTCCCATTGTTTTATCATTTAAGTTACATTTGGTGAACCCATGGTTGCTTATACATTGTCATAAGGAATGCCTCCTAATAATATTGAATGAARCAAGAATAGAAAAATAAAAATTAAAAGTTAAATTCATAATTGTGTCATCTTTTGTGAACCATTATCTTCTTACATGTGAAACAAAATCATTGATATGCTAACATAAATACTCAACAAATAGTATTRAAATAACACCATAAAGAAAGTGTAGAGCAATTCATAAATTGGGATACTTAACTGTTATAATGAAGCACACAACAATGGTGGAAGTAATCATGAACTTACATATGCAACATAGTTTCATCTTGCTTGAATAATAGAGATATGGGACAAATGGGACAAACAAAATGAGCTAAAATGAAAACATACGAAATTCCAAAAGTTATGGTTAGGCCCATATCTAATTCAACAGACAATTGGCCCTGAAAATTTCAAACTAAGAACATTGGAGGGAGACAAGGAGGTTCTCTCTCAATGGTCAAATCCTTAAAATATACTTCTCCTAATCACCTTTGGTGATATAGTTTGTACATAATAGGTTTTATGATTTTTTTTGTTTCTTATTTTGCAGTTTCTGTTTCAGTCAATCTATTCCTTATTTTGTCTTTCCTTCTTTTGTTCAAACTTTCCTTTTATCCCTTTTCAACTCAGAATAACTCTCTGCTCATTACCACTGATCAATCAGTCACTTCCATGACAAAAACCCAAGATTTTTTAATAAAGTTAATTCATTTTCCCGTGAAAGTGCCTTTTCATGTTGAAGAAATCAGATCACCTTGTGATCAATGCTTATTTAGATGACTGGTGGTTGCACTGAAAGGAGTGAATTGTTTACCTGTTCCAAAGAGAAAGTTAAAACCAACAAAGATTAGCACTTTTAGGAAGAACTGATAAAAATTATCATTAGCTTTGTGATCTCTCATACTATGCCAATTTTAGACTCAAATTCAAGAGGGTTCCTAGCTTCGAATGTCTTCTACATAATTTCAGTGACACTCCCTTGAATATCCCAAAAATCCAAACACATTTGTAACTTATGTGGGTGGACCAATGAGGATAAATCACTAAATGAAACTAGCATATCAAAATAACTCTCGTATCACCCTACTTCCTACTCAGCCATATTGCAAAAGCAATACATAAACTACATATCCAAAAGGGTGAATTCTAGAGAAAAATCAACAGGGAGTAGAAAACACTATTATTGGTGTGGGAAGTACAAGTAAACCCCATTAGGGCTATGGACGCTCACTGGTAGTGGGGCCATGCTTGTATGAAACCAAGGAAAATTCGTCGAGGCTATGGATAGTTTCTACCAGCGAGAAACGTCGTGAAAAGAGAGGTGAGGAACAAACTTTAGTCTATAAACATTCAGAAAACACTCTTCTGTGGTGTCTCTTCCCCATAGTATTCCTCTATATGAAAGAAACTAATGAAGCATCCTTAATTGCTCATAGTAATTATGCAGAAGATCATTTGTACTAGGCCACCTTTTAATTTTGTCCTTGTGCTAGAAGATGTGGGATCCATAATCCATACAGTATTAAAAAAAAAACTGTTTCAAAGGCCATGTAAAAGTAATGATGTATCTAAGTTGAATTTTGTATAAAAAATAACTAGTTCTTCCCATTAAGCTGTCATTTGTTGTGACTCCCCCACAACTACCCATTCAAAATACCTTTCTAATGAAATATTATGAGTGGATACCCAATTCTAATTTTTTTTTACAAGATACTATATTACTAAGTGCTTGGAGAGGTACGGACATAGGGAAATTCTTCTTTGTTTATTACAGTCTAAAGATCCTTACTTCTATTGCCATTTTACTTTTAAAATTTATCGGTTACCCTCTTTGATACACTCATCATTTTTTGCCTTTTTCTTAATCCTCAAAGTCTTATTCGGATGAATGTGAGCACCTATTCTCACTTTTTCCTTTTCAGTGTAATATTTTTCGTGTTCGATTTCCAACTCCGATAAACACAGTGTGATAATTCAGGTGTACAACTTACTTGACTCTTAATTAGTATGTCGAATGATTATCAGCCCAGAGATAAACTCGTGGTCGTTGAAACATTACACTTACTCAGTGACAACCTTATGACTTGGTAGGCTCTAATTGTTCCATGTTGTTTTAAAATAAAAGTTCCACCATGTGTTTATTCTCCTTTTCTCTAGTTAGCACTATTCTTGAGGAAGGGAATATTCTTTTCTGATACCTTTCCTATGGAGGTCGTGAAACTTCCCAGGGGGGTCGTGAAACTTCCCATGTTTGTTCCAATAACTGCAATCAGAAAAAAGTTGGGGTGCAGGGAAGCTGAACTTTGGCGCTGGTACTAGCGACTTGCAAGCATTATCCACCTCATAAAAATTTCATGATCGGTGTATTGAATCCCTAGAACTTGTGGAATCATGGGATGATTGATATAACCCATTTGAAACCATGATAAATGAACACTCTACTTATCATGAGTTTTTGAACAATTAGTACAGCTCTATCATTACGTCACTTCTCATTCATTATCATAGAATTAGTATTGCCTGTATCCTTCTTCAAGCCGTTGGTATCTAAATTTGAACGCCTTTCTAAGTCAAGAAAATTTTGTGTTCTATTTTAAAATAAATATTATCATGCGTTCATTTAGCCTTATTTGATGTATAAATTTTAAAATTCCATTTTTTTTTTTAAATGTGGGTATCAAATTAAGTAACCACAAAAAATTATGGTTATTACTTATTTCTACTCCTTTGAAATTTAAAAAAAATAAATCATAATATAAAAAATTTACTCCTAAAGTGGATAGGTTGTATTTTAAAATAGGTTGCATTCTTTTTTAGTGATATGTTGTATTTTAAGACAAATCCTCTTAGTGGTCTTAATATGTTTCGTATGAAAATTAGCAGGCTTCTTTTTTATGTATGTATTTTAAAAACTTCAAAAAATAAATTATTGCTTAAGTTGTAAATATAAAGTTTTAAGTTACCAAAATCTAAGGAAATTTGTCTCAATTTCAAAAAAAAAAAAATATTAAATATTTAAAGATTTTTCACTAACTTCCCCCTTAAAGCCAAATATACCTCATTTATAGTAGTAAGAAAATAATAATTTACATGATTAAAGTGAAATATACCCCATCTATAGTAGTAAGAAAAGAATATTTTACATGATGATAACATGAATGAAAATACTCACAAGAAATTNCCCCTTAAAGCCAAATATACCTCATTTATAGTAGTAAGAAAATAATAATTTACATGATTAAAGTGAAATATACCCCATCTATAGTAGTAAGAAAAGAATATTTTACATGATGATAACATGAATGAAAATACTCACAAGAAATTATAAGAAAATTCAGATCCTTATTTGAATTCTTATTAATCAGTGCTCGAAGGCTGCAACTGCCAACCCTGCTACTATCATTACTTCCAACCACATCATCTAATCATCTATTTGTTGGCTGGCTCCTCCATGATAACTTTAGGAATATCACCCAACCGAATAAGTTAGTAATTAAATAATTAGTAGTCTTCTTAGGATGAGGAATAAAAACTCATTAGCTATCTTCTCTATACTCTATATTTGATATGAATCTGAAACTATCTATTAGGAGGAATGAAATATTAGACTCTTCTACTTCACTTAGAATATATTCTACTAGACTTAGATCGAACTTCTACTCTCTAATAAATATTTATTTATATACAATATTAGTGTTAGTTCTATTAGTATGAAGAATATGAGCAATCTCGATTTGTATCAATTAGTTGGCACAAAGACCAATGAAGTTAAGATTTTTTAACCAAAAGTTTTAGAGGTTTATACAATCTAAGTTAGAAATTCATAGAATTTTAACGTAACTTTTCAATTCGATCTCTTATTTGGCTTCTTCAGGCACATGTAGACACAAAATTAGCTTATATTCACTTTAAAGGACACATTTGTATACTATTTTTATACAAACGAAGTAATGCTAGGCACGAGCCTAGCATTACTTCTTAACATTAAATGCTTCTTAACATTAAATGTTTTCTCAATCCATAGTCCATATCCCATGCATCTCCTACTGCCACCTGCACCACCATGCCAACGTGTTAGTTCGTTGTCCCATAGAAAATCACCTGGACACACAACATCCTCCTCTTTTTTTTCTTTCTTTACTCTTCATTTGATCCCTGTATTTCCTCTATCCCTTTCTTCAGACTAGACGCTCTTCCTCTAATCCCTATATTTCCTCTATCCGTGCAGACTCCGTACATGCATTTCCTTTGATCTTGCAGACTTTTGTGCATGCAATATGGAGGTTAGCATGAATCAAATGTTTTGCAGAAACAAACATCCTGCAATGACCTCGACCATTTTCTGGTAGACTTGTGTGCTTGCACTTTGTGGGTAAGTAGATATTTCAATCCTCCTGTGCCACTCCAAACTCTATTGTTGTATTTTATGGGCCTCGTGTACACTTCTGCCATATTTTCTTATGCAATCACAAACATCGTCCCTGTTTTTATATTCGTGATGGCCAGAACATCTGGGTACTCATACTAATTATATTTCAATTTTTGCACCCTCAAAGTTGCAGTTGCTTCCGATTTTTGTACAAATCAAATTTCACTTGCTTTTGATTTTTGTAAAAATCAAATTTCAAATTAAATGGTGTATATACTTCGCATGCAAATGCTAGTTGTTGCACAACAAAAACAAAACACACAACATAGTTGTAATTAAACTTTAAACAGTAAAAATTCACAACATTTCTACGTTTTTTATTATAAAATGGAAAATTTAAAAAACTTGAGAGTTCATCACATCTTATTGCTCAACAACCCATCTTGTTTTGTATAAGATTTATTTATTAAAATGTATCTAAATTTTTGTCAAATTAGTGAACATGATTATGAATAAATATAAGTTGTAATAATTTCATATTTAATTTGAACATCATTATGAATAAATATAAGTTTTAATAATTTAAATAAATATGAAAGTGGCTAAATTTATATGAATAATTGTTGATTATGCATTAAACAACATAAAATATAGTTGAACAATTTATATGAATAATTGTTGATTATACATTAAACAACATGAAATATAGTTGAACAATTTTCACTAGCAACTAATATAAATGAATTTTTATATGAATTAATTCATATCCAACTATCACAGTATAACTTAACAAAAAGCTCTTATAAAATGGTTGGTTGTCATGGATACACATAAGTTTATCAAGTCTCATCTTATCAATTTTAAAATTAAATAAAATGTAATATTTTATAAATCAATTTTTTTTGAAAAAAAATAAATTAATAAACAAATATAAATATCAAATATCAAAGTTAAAACTAATCATAGAAAAAATCTAAATTTTTTTAAATAATATTAAAAAATAAAAAACAAGTAATGATGAATAAAATAATAATAATACATATTATTTGTTATCTTATCAATAATAATATTATAATATTATTAACTATCAATTTATTAAAATATTTTGTAATTTACAAATATAATTTATAATTAAATCGATGGGCATATATCTTTTTAATTATATTTAATTAATAAGTTTTCAAGTGTTATCTTCCTTACATGGCAAAGATGTCCTTGTGATTAACCGGTTTAACATAATAACTATCAATGTTGTTATTAATGTCACTTTAAATTTAGGTTTTTATTGTGCTCAAGTTTTTTACTCTAATTGATTGGGGTACCCAACTGTTTGTTACTGACTTTGGGTTTTTTACAAAGGTTTAATGGGTGCGTGGAACCACAATGTTAGTGGGTGCGTGAAGCCCTTTTTTACCAGGTGTAGCGACCTTCTTTTCTTTACCTAAAATATATTTTTTTACCAGGTGTAGCGACCTTCCTTTCTTTACCTAAAATATCCTTTTTTACCAGGTTTAAGTTTTTTATTATTCTTTATCACGTGTTATTGAAGTGCATGGAGCGTTGTTTCCTTCAGCTTCTTTACCAAGTCATGAATCGTTTCTATTAAAGCTTTAATGTCATGAATCGGTGGGAATGGTAGCTTTAATGGATCATGGGTTGGTAATGCTAACCTTTCTATTAAAGCTTTAATGTCATGAATCGGTGGGAATGGTAGCTTTAATGGATCATGGGTTGGTAATGCTAACCTCTCACTTGAGTGCACTGGATAAGCAAAATATCCAACACTTTATTGTATATGAGTTTGGAACTACTCATGATGCTTTGTTGATAGGTAAATAGAGATATTTTTTGGACACAACAAATATTGTTTTATATGAGTTTGGAACTACTAGCTGAGGATGCTATGTTGAAAGGTAAATAAAGATTTATTTTAAGACACAACAAATATTGTTTTGCATATGAGTTTGGAATTAGCATGCTATGTTGAAAGGTAAATGAAGATTTATTTTAAGACATAAAAAAATATTGTTTTGCATATGAGTTTGGAATTAGTGGTAACGGATGTTATGTTGATAGGTAAATCTATTATGTTGATAGGTAAATCTAGATTTATTTAAGAGACAACAAATATTGTTTAGTTTTTAATGGTAGTGTGGATATAAATTTAATTGCTAAAGTTGTGGTCATGATTATTGTTACGCATGCTTTAATGCTTTGTATTTTTGAGAGTGTATTAAGATTATAGTTTTCAAATAATTTCTTATTGATGAGCATCGCTCCACCTCAGCGAATGTGCCAACATGAAAACACACAATGGAGAAAGGGAGAGGCATTAAACCTCCCATTTTTTTTTAAATTTGAAATAATCCTATACACATTTTCATGTTGTAAGGCTGTAAATGTTGGTCATGCCTTTGTACAGGTAGTGGTTGGATTTCCTTAAAGGGTTGCTTGTAGCAGGCCCAGATCGTAGTCAGGTCTGGGTAAACATTTATGAAACTTCAATGTAATAGATGAGGTTAGGTGAGAGAGGACGAGCTCGCAGGGCCCCTCTTTGGTAAGGAGATCTTGTATCAGATTTCAATGGGCAAATAATGATAGAGAGGTCTAGGTAGAGAGGCCTTAGGAGGTAGAATAGGTCTGAGAGATAGAGCTTGAGAGAACTTGGACTCTGTTACAGTCTGGTTTTTTTAAACCTCTGTATAGGCACACAGAGATAATATAAAAGCAAGTTTTCCTCCATATCGTGTGCTTATGTATTTGTGTTCATTTTATGTTTTATGCATTTTCATGGTTTGAATGCGTAACTAATGAAGTATTGCATGAGGTTCAATTGTTTCTCATCTTCGAGTTTCCAAGTGCAAGGAATGCACAGAGTCTGCAAAGAGTGCGCTAACAAAGGTTTAACTTCAAGGGAAAGCTCAATAGGGATATCGTTGAACCTTCACCAACGGAAATGCAAGGAGTGCATGGGGGGAACTCTTTATTGAGTTTAGAGAGAACCAGAGTTACTGAAGACTCTGTAGAGTTCTTCCAGGTGGGCATTGAGCTGGTGCAAGTGTGCATAGAAGAAATCTGTGTTGAGTTCAGTAAGAAATAGAGTTACTGAACACTTTGTGAGGAAAATCTCTGCAAGGTGTGCATCGAGCAAAAGAATGCCAGGAGGGCGAGAAGTATTTCTTGTTCAAGAAATCCTTCGAATTCTGAGTTTAACGAAATCACAAAAACGTAAGGTGTGCCTGGGAGATCAAAATCTTTGAAAAGATCAAGCTCATAAGGGATAGCGCAGAGATTGTGAAAGAGTCGGGTTTATTCTAAGTCCATAATCTCAGAAGAGATAATTCTTTCAGAAGTGTAAGCAAGACCCAAAGGAGTTAGGTTCACAGGAGGAAGTCCAAAGGCTGAGACCTTTCGAACATTGACAAAATCTTCTAAATCGAAGAAATTCTAAAGCTCAAGAGGAGGAGCAACAACAATCGTCTGATCAGTTGTGGAAAAGTAGCTGGACCGTTAGATCTACGTCCAAGCAGAGGAGGAACGAGTGCAGGAGAACCAGATCTCAGTCGTGAGATCTAGGCGCGTGGACCAACAAGTGTTGGATCTAGAGGAAAGTGCACGAGGTTTAACCCTTTGGAGTTTCATAGGAGAGAAGACTTTTTGAAGTCCCAACATCATTAGAACTGTCCATCGGAAGAGACGCGTGGTGAGAAATCAACGTTTTGCTGACTCGCGCATCAAGGAAGTTAAAGGGAAGAATCATAAGAACTCGTGAAAGCCAATTTCGTAATTTGATCGTGGTCATTAGATACATAAGGAGGCAGAGGGATATCATAAGCTTGGGAGGAATAGCAATTGTGATCATCGGATCATAGGGAAGGAGATCGATAGACGTCGGATCAGAAGGATGTGCACGAGCCTTATCACGTCGTGTACAGAGGGGAGAGAAGATATCGGAGTTGAAACTTGATATTCCCGAAGTCCGGAAGCCCGGAATAGAATCTCGACCATTCGATTACTGGGATAGATCTAACTCATCAGATCACTGGAGGCGAAGACCAAGCGTTGGATCTCCAGGAGGAATTGCATCCGTTGATTTCTATAAGCTCAGGAGGGAGAGCAGTTTGAAACTTGGGATTCTCAAAGTCTAGAGTCCTGGAATGCCGAGGTGGAATCTCAGTCGTTTGATTGATCAAGAGTGAGCCGTCGGATATTGCGAGTGCATAAAGAGTAAATTTTGATACTCGAAACTCCCAAAGCGTGGAGAACGGAGAGTCGGAGCATATCGGGACCGTTGAAGCCAGGACGATACTTGTCAATAGCTTGGAAGATATGGAAGAAGGCGTAATTTGAAACTTGAAACATGCGAAGCGCGGAGAGGCGAAGAGTCGTAAGTCGTTGATCTGAGAGGAGACACTTTTCAACACATCTCATACTCCGAGGAAAAGTTGAAGTGGAATTTTAGTTTGAAAACTGAGATCGTTGAAGCGTGAATACCCGAAGTCCCGGAATAAGATCTGGACCATTGGATTCGGAGTAGACATGGTGCAAATCTGTTAACTCCGGGTAAAATCCTGAAGTAACCCTCGATCGTTGGATTTGGAGGACACGCGTCAGTGGATTTTAGACCCCAGGTAAAATTCATTGGGGAAAAGAGGTTTGAGATTTGAAATCTCAGAAGTCTGGAGCCCCAGAGGAAATCTCTACCGTCGATCGAGAAGGGGCCATTGGACTATTGATCTAGGTTGAAAGTTCAAACACCCAGGTGAAGACTGAGCCATTGATTTAGGGGACAGGTGTTCGTAAATCGCCAACTCCAGAGAAGTGAAGTACATAAGAGAGTTGAATTTGAGATTTCAAACTCCCAGAGTTGGGAATTGCGAAGAGAACCTAAATCGTTGATTCAAGGAGAGCTAATTTGGTCCATAGATAAGGAGGGCACAGATTTCAAGCATTGATTTGGAAACTATTGTCAAGATCGTGAGATCGACGATCTCGTGTCATTGCGGGGACAAAATTTATGAGGAGGTTAAGGAATCAAAGGTGGGCCGCAATTTGAAGGGGACACATGGAGGTCGTAGGAGCATTGCAGGCCCAAAAGTGGTTTAACTCCAGACCGCTTATGACCAGTCCCACAATCATGTGGTCATAGCCCTAGATCATATCCAGTGAGGGCTTATCTGAAAGATAGCTAACACCGACATTATGAGTTTTCACACAGAGTGAAAAGGGAATGTCTCGGGTTGTTGTCAAACCTGCACTAAGAAGTCGAGGGGGCCTGTCTTTATATACAAAGGGAGACCTTTAAGGTTCTAGAGAGTCTTTTGACTCGAGAATTTGGGGATCCAAGACCGGGAGGTTGCACAGTCCTACAGGAGAGTAGGGGGCCTGCATCAGGTGGTATTAGAGCACATAATTGATTTATGTAGGCAACGGAGGTAATCAAACGACCGAGCCTTTCTTATAGACAACAGACAAATGAGAGACAATGAAATGATATAACCTGATAACATTAGGTGGTATCATAAACATGAGTTTTCATGTAGACAACAAGTGAAAGGAGGGCAGAGTATTGATGCTCTGTAACAAGGTTATTGCATGGACACAACAACAAAATTTTAAGCAACTGGGTGAGATGTAAGAGAAGATGGAGGTGCTCTTGGATGAAGAGTAATCCATAGACTTTCCAGGAAGGGAAGAAAGAGGTGGAAACGGCTATTGAAGGCCATGGATGTGGTCAAAGAGAAGGTCGCAAGAAGAAATGCAATCCAGGGATGGATATTGAGTTCAATAAGATAAAATCACAAATGGAGAATCTTGTATTTAAAATGCAGCAGGATGCAAAAGTGCATTTGGTGTATGAGTGGCCCATGAAGAAGAAAGCGAAGTGGCCAGTAAAGAAATTTTTGGCCATAGAAGAACAAAGGTTGATGAGAGTGTGGCTGAGGCATGCTGAAAACCTCAGTGACACAGAAGATAAACTGATTCACATATGTGAACCAGAGACTAGGAGAAATCTTAGCGAGGAGGAGGAGAATAGGTCAAATGAAGATCTCGTAAACTGCCAAGTGGGAAGAAATGGACTTTCAAGTTTCCATGTGGGCAATGGAAAGAGAACAGGTGGAGGTCTTGTATACTACTAGGGGAGCAATGCCTAAAGTTCAAATTGCCAAGTGGGCAACGAGATGGGATTGGTTGATCTCATAGACTACCAGGTGGGTAGTAGAGAATTTCCAAATTTCCATGTGGGCAGGGAGAAGGAGATGAGACTATCTGAAAGTCTCGGGAGCTCAGAAGTGAGTTCATGTCAATGAGGAGTGTTGATAGATGAAGATTCATGTGGACTTGCATACCGTGTGAATGAAGATGATGACAAGTTAAAAACTTTCACCATCCAGGAAGAGGATCAGAGAAGCATTCAAATTATTGGAGGGATCAAGATATTCCTACCAAATAGCGAGGTAGAGGCCAATGCACATGATGAAAATGTAGTAGAAGAATAAGGACAGCCAACATTGACTGTCATAGAAGAATAAGAGAAGGAGAAGACAATAATGTTCTCCCCAACAGAAGGAGAAGGGCATTCAACCAAATTGCTCAAAATTTTCAGCTAGGAAGCTGAACAAGAAATGACTGCAGCATTGGAGCTTGAAGTAGAAGAGGAAGCAGACAACATGGACTTTGTTTATCTGTATGATGAATTGGAAGCCCTAGAGAGAAGGGTAATGGTGCAAACCTTGCACATCCAACAGGTCAAGTTAGAGACAGATGGAGGAGCGTATCAACCATAGGAACCGTTGGAGAGAGTTGGAGATATACCAACACGAGAGGATATGGTAGAAATCAAAATGTCAGAAGAGGAAGAGGAGCAACAACTTGATGATCAGACTGCAGAAATGAAGTATGAAACAGAGTGGAAACTCGATGCCACAAGGGGAGATAAAGACAACATGTGATGTCGAGTAGATTTTCCCACTGATAAGAAGGAAGAGTTGCAGTTGAGAAGATTGCATAAGAAGAGCCAGCCACTGGAGCATCTAGACAGGGTGATAGAAGAGATTAGGAAGCTGATGTTGAGAGCAGAAGCAGTTAGAAAAGAGGAGCTGAGCACAGGAGATCCTTTCATAGTAGCAGAAAAGAAACATAAGAGGAAAAAGAAGCAGCAACAATAACATCATAGATGGAGAGGAGAAAGAGGACAACTCTAGAAGAGAATTTGGGATCAAGGAGGATTTCAACAATGGAGAAGAGGAGCTCATGAGAAGGAGCTCATGTTTTTCCTAGCAGGGGAGTATGATGCAGGAACATCGCTCCACCTCAGCAAATGCGCCAACATGCAAACACACAATGGAGAAAGGGAGAGGCATTAAACCTCCCATTTTTTTTTAAATTTGAAACAATCCTATATGCATTTTCATGTTGTAAGGCTGTAAATTCTGGGCAATGCCTTTGTACAGGTAGTGGTTGGATTTCCTTAAAGGGTTTCTTGTAGTAGGCCCATATCATATTCAGGTATGGGTAAACATTAATGAAACTTCAATGTAATATATGAGGTTAGGTGAGAGAGGACGAGCTCGCAGGGCCCCTCTTTGGTAAGGAGATCTTGTATCAGATTTCAATAGGCAGAGAATGATAGAGCGGTCTGGGTAGAGAGGCCTTAGGAGGTAGAATAGTTCTGAGAGAGAGAGCTTGAGAGAAATGGGACTTTGTTATAGTCTGGTTTTTGTAAACATCTTTATTAGCACACTGAGATAATAACAAAGTAGGTTTTCCTGGATATCGTGTGTTTATGTATTTGTGTTCATTTTATGTTTTAATATGCATTTTCATGGTTTGAATGCGTAACTGGTGAAGTATTGCATGAGTTTCATTTGTTTCTCTTCTTTGAGTTTTCGAGTGCAAGGAATGCAGACAATCCACAAAGAGTGCATGGATAGTGGTTTAACTTCGAGGGAAAGCTCAGGAGGGATACCATTGAACCTTCACCAGTGGAAGTGCAAGGAGTGCACGAAAGGAACTCTTTATTGAGTTCAGATAGAACCAGAGTTATTGAAGACTCTGTAGAGCTCTACTAGGTGGGCATTGAGCCAGTGCAAATGTGCACAGAAGAAATCTGTGTTGAGTTCAGTAAGAAATAAAGTTACTGAACACTCTGTGAGGAAAATCTTTGCAAGGTGTGCATCGAGCGGAAGAACGCCAAGAGGGAGAGAAGTATTCCTTGTTCAAGAAATCCTTTGGATTCTGAGTTTGACCGAATCCCGGAAATGCAAGGTGTGCATGGGAGATCGAAATCTTCGAAGAGATCAAGATTAGAAGGGATAGCGTAGATATTTTGAAAGAGTCAGGCTTATTCTAAGTCCATAAGCTCAGAAGAGATAATGCTTTTAGAAGCATAAGCGAGACCCAAAGGAGTCGGGTTCACACGAGGAAGTTCAAAGGCCGAAACCTTTCGAACATTGACAAAATATTCTAAATCAACAAAAGTCTAAAGCTCAAGAGGAGCAGAAACAACAACCGTCTGATCGGTTGTGGATAAGAAGCTGGAAAGTTAAATCTACGTCCAGGAAGAGGAGGAACGAACGTAGGAGAACCAAATCTCAGCCATTATATCTGGGCACATGTAACAACAACCGTTAGATCTAGAGGAAAGTGCATGAGGTTTAACCCTTTGGAGTTGCACAACAGAGAATACTTTGCGAAGTCCTGACATCATCGGTACTATTCATCGAAAGAGACGTGTGGCGAGCAATCAGTGTTTCGCTGACTCACGCATTAGGGAAGTTAAAGGGAAGAATCACAAGAACTCTCGACTTGATCATGGCCGTTAGATCCAGATGGAGGCAGAGAGATATCAGAATCTTAGGAGGAAGAATGATCGTGATCATTGGATCACAAGGAAGGAGATCGATAGTCATCGAATCAAAAGGAAGTGCAGAAGTCTTAGCACGTTGCGTACAGAGGAGAGAGAAGCTATTAGAGTTGAAACTTGAGATTCCCGAAGTTCGGAACCACGTAATATAATCTATACCATCCGATTAGTGGGATAGATCTGAGTCGTCAGATCATTGGGGGCGAAGACCAAGCATTGGATCGCCAGAAGGAATCACAACCGTTCATTTCTGTAAGCTTAGGAGGGAGAGAAGTTTGAAACTTGAGATTCCAAAAGTCCGAAGTCTTGGAACGCTGAGGTGGAATCTCAGTCGTTCGATTGATCAAGCATGAGCCATCAGATATTGTGAGTGCATAAAGTGTCAAGTTTAAAACTTGAAACTCCCTAAGCATGGAGAATTGGAGAGCTGGAGCATATCAGGACCGTTGAAGCTAGGAGGGTACGTGTCAACAACTCAGAAGATTTGGAAGAAGGTGGAAATTGAAACTTGAAACACGCGAAGCGCAGAGAACTGTGAGTTGTTGATATGAGAGGAGACACTTGTCAATAGATCTCGTACTCTGGGGAAAATTTGAAGTGGAATTTCAGTTTGAAAACTGAGATCATTAAAGCGCAAAGATGCAAAGTCCCGAAATAATATCTGGACCATTGGATTCGGATTAGACATGGCGCAAATTTGTTAACTCTGGGTAAACTCCCAAAGTAACCCTAGATTGTTGTATCAGGAGGACAAACATCAGTGGATTTTAGACCCTGGGTAAAAGTCATTGCGGAAAAGAGGTTTGAGATTTGAAATCTCAGAACTCCAGAGCCCTAGAGGAAATCTCGACCGTCGATCAAGAAGGGGCGTTGTACCATTGATCTAGGTTGAAAGGTCAAACAGCCAGGTGAAGACCAAGCTGTTGATTTATGGGGCAGGTGTCTATAGATCGCTAACTCTGGAGAAGTGAAGTATGAAAGAGAGACAAGTTTGAGATTTCAAACTCCCGAAGTCCAGAATTGCGAAGAGAACCTGGAACATCGACTCAAGGAGAAATAATTTGTTCTGTAGATAAGGAGGGCACATATTTGAAGCATTGATTTGGATGTTATCATCAAGATCATGAGATCGACGATCCTATGTCATTGTGGGGATAGAAGTTGCAAGGAGGTTAAGGAATCGAATGCGGGCCGTAATTTGAACCGTGATTTCGCCAAGGGGATGTGTGGAGGTCGTAGGAGCATTGCGGGCCCAAAAGTGGTTTAACTCTAGACCGCTTATGACCGCACCCGCAATCATGTGGTCATAGCCCCAGATCATATCCAGTGAGGGCTTATCCGAAAGGGAGCTAATGCTGACATTCTAAGTTTTTGCACAGAGCGAAAGGGGAAGGTCGTGGGTTATTATTAGACCTACACCAAGAATATGAGGGGGCATGTGTTTAGATACAGAGGGGGACCTTTAAGGTTCCAAAGAGTCTTTTGACTCAAGAATTCTGGGATCCAAGACCAAGAGGTCGCGCAGTCCTACGGGGGAGTAGGGGGGCTGTATCAATTACATAAATTTAATGGCTTAACTCCGTGTACATTGAATATTTTTAATGACAAAATCATAAGCATCTCATTCACACATTTTGTCAAACACTTCACTAAACTGAGATTTTAGTCTTTAATAAATGCCTTTAAAACATAAAGCAATTGAAAGATAAAATACTTAAGTCAAGCAAATCATTGAACCAAGCTCTGATAATGCAACAATTTAGACATGTAATTTTGGTCCAATGACCAGAAAAAAAACCCCACTGTGTGGAAAAAACCTAGAGAGATTATTTCTATTATTCAAGAGAAAATCTGAAATTTCTTTACAACCTAGAAATTTAGCGATTCCAACTCAACAAAAAAAGCAAATTAAGCAAATTAACCTATCTCTTCCATCTGATTTCTCTCTAGAAATGTGTGCCAACGGAAACAATCTTCAACTATTCACTCATGTCAACCAAACTGCAGCACAATTTTTGGGAAATCTTGTCACTGTACAGATGAAAAACAACAACAATAAATGCACAAAAATATTCCTTGGAAATCGTGCCAACAAGTAGAGTACGACCTATATGAATTTCTACCTTGATACTTTTGCTAACATATTGTTGTACGGACTGTACATTACAAACTATATGAATTTATGCCTTGATACTTGTGCTAACAGATTGTTGTATGGATTGTTCTTCTCACTATATAGACTGGTTTCCTTTCTGTTGTACGGTCTGTGTGTTGTCACCTTGGAAACCATGTGTTGTCACCTTGGAAACCATGCCCTGATTTTGTCTTGGAGTTTGTGTTATTAATCTTTCTATAGAAATCATACTTCTTTCTATCTTTTCTCTTCACTATGTATTTTTCTTATTTCCCAAACATGTATATGTATTCTCTCTTTTCTCAAGAAACCCTAACTTACATAACCAACTCAATCTAATGGCTATCATAAGTCTAATCTAAGGGCTCACATTTAATGT